>JBAMBP010001515.1:0-50691 GCA_037044515.1 Phortica magna
TTCTTTGTCGATATAATAAGTTTGAGTTTAACTAAATACTAATAAACGAATTGTTTAAAATTTAATGAGCCGTACTAGTCTAAAAAAAGTATTTGTATGTATATTTTATTTAAAGGACATATTCGGTCAATAAGGTGTATCTATAAAAGAGTCAGTGGTAAATATTTCTTTGAAAAAGTTTTCTAGGACAGTACTGAAATTGTGTGATCTCGTTGTTGGTGTCTCTCACTCTTTATAAGTCAATAATTGTGCTAATAACTGCAAATTGTAATAATGAAAAATAAATCGATACACACAATAACATTTCCAAAATATTTAAATCGTGTTTTGAATTCGTTTAAAATCAAGATTCCTTCCTTGTATGTAAGTAAGTAGATCAACTAACCTTCGCTCACATTTAGTTCGTTGGCGAGGTGCTAACTAAGATTAAAAGTCTGATTCGTTTTACATTTATTGCTTTTAAAATAATTGGAAATTCATTTTTTGTTTTTGCTCTTTTTTGCATAGTAAGGAAATAGGAAAAAAAATAATAGGCTTCAATTTCAAACGGCTTGGTTTTAGTACTGGCAGCTTATTAGACAGAAGACTGATTAATTGATTGATGGACAATGAAGTGAATCTGCTACTGGGTTACTGTGAAATGTTGAGATCCAATCAGAGAATAAAATATAATGGGCGTGGCAATGCCGCTAAGATAATTGTATATATGAAGTTGAAGGTACAGGGTATTTTGAAGGCGCAGTACACATATTTTTTTTTTACAAATTTTCTTATGCAAAGTGTTCTAAATTAAAAACAATGGATTTTTGTTCGTATATAAATATTTTCTATAAGTATATAAAATCCACACAAACCATTTTGAATAATTTCAACTTCTTAAGGAATTCGCTTCAAAACACACACACATTTTAAAGGAAAAGTGTAAAAATGAGGTAGAAAAATAAGTTGAAACCAAAACAGAAAACGATGAATTTGTCGTTTGATGTTTTATTTCTTCGTCTACGTGTTTTCGTTCATCACGGGTTTACAGTTTACTTATATCGGCAGTAAAAGAGAAGTATAAAAAGAGAAAATAAGGAATTTAAAAAATGTATCATTAGGCAGTCGGCGGTAGACTACAAAGACCAATCACTTTGTTAGCGTGTCTGTTGTGCGCGGTATATTTAATCTCAAGGCTATCAAAAATGTTGAGTGGCCGAAATTTGCATAAATTTTGATTTTTATTATTATTGTTTAACTTTCCGTTTATGTGCCATTCCGGGCCTGTAATTGATCTCGACGGTCCTTTTTTTTTAAACATAAAATTTTGCTGTTATAATGCCTTGTAGTAATACTCTGGCAACGAACAACATTGATTGAAAGATTGCGTTACTTTGTTTAGTTGTCTTGTCGACGTTGTTGGTGCTGTTGTCCAGAGTATTTTGTTTGTTGTATGTGTGTGTGTGTGTCATGCTAATTGACATAACTTGCAACAGCTTTTGTAGTGTCTGTGTGTTTTTCTAACCTAGCCTAACTAGTTTGGCTATCAACAATTCTAGTCTGTCTTCCCATTTTTTCATTTTTTTTTTTTAGCATTTCCTTGTTTTGTTTGTTCTTTCGATCGATCGATAGGTTCATTCATTCCATTCATACCATTCATGCCATAATATACGCGTGCAAAAAGCAGCTGACTAAATGACTGTTTGCTCTTCGTTGCTCTGTTGAAATTTTTGTTTGCTAAATTTTAATCTTTACTTGAATCAGTATCACTGCTGGTATAACCACCGCCAGCGCCACTGCATGCTCGATGTCGTTTCCGCTTGATTTTTGTCTTTTTTGGCCTCAATGCAGCAGTGTCTGCATTACGTTTATATTTGCCTTGTCGTTTCTTTTTTCGTCCGTACTCATCCGATTCGCTGGTTGTCGACTCCTCGTTGTCACTGGAGTCAGATTGTGTATCATCGGAGTCATCGCTATCCGTGGACGATGAGCTTGATGTCGACGACGTATCCGATGTGGATGATGATGATGCGCTACTTGATGATGACGAGGTTGCACTGCTATCCGACGTTGTTGATGAACCGCTGCTTATTGACGTTGAAGCTGAGGATTTACCTTTGCCTTTGCCTTTGCGTTTTTGTTTTTTTTTATTTTTCTTTGCTTTTTTAACTAATCCTTTCGACTTATTTGCTGATTTGCTTTTCATGTTTCCGGCTACGGCTGTCGCTGTGTTTCTTTCGCGTCGTTGTTGTAGTCCCAGAGGATGATTTTGTTGTCGTCGCTTTTTTCGTCTTCTTAGCTTTGCTGGCATCCTTCTCAATTGTTTTGTTTGCTCTTTCATCTGACTTTTGCCGTTTCCTTTTTTTGTCTGTGTTTGTTGATGATCTCTTGGACGATTTCGTCGTTGCCGGTGCGCTCTTTGATGTTATATCTACTTTTGTACGTTGATTCACTTCAATGGTAAATTGCTGTAACTCTTTGGCCCTCATCTCGGTTAGTGGCGTCAGATACTCGAGCTCCGAATCGGAGCTGGTGCTCTCTACATCGAGCAGTATTTCTCTGTTGGGATCCACCTAGAAATAAGATAGTGCCGGCGGTCATTGTGCCCGCGTGCGTGCCAAAGTTAGTTTGTTGTTGTTATATATAATGTGTAAGTGTGTGTTTGTGTGAGCGAGTTTTTGTGCGTGCGTGTTAATTTAATAAAATTGCAATTTTAACAAAATCTTTACCTTGAGAAAATTCCGGCACTGATAAGTCAGATGACCCGCATAGCCGCATTTTTTACAAGCAGCACGCAGGCTGTCCTTGTTCGGATTCGTAAGCGCGAAGTTCATTAAAAAGCTTATATAATTTACTTGTACAAAATATTCGATATTGTTTAATTCATCGAATTATTTACCTGCTCATTTACCGGAAAAACACAAAACTAGTATAAAACGATGCGAGTAAATACAAGTACTTCGTCGACAGTTTTCGTTCGATACCAAGTAATTTGTATATCGATACATTAGTGACCTATCCATGGTCAAAATTCAGATTCATGCGTTCGGGTACGTGCGCAAGAAGATGAGCGAACACATATTGTTTGAAATTTTGATACGATTCAACTGGTTGTCTCATTTATATTCGCTCAACATAAATATTTTGCTTACACTTAGATGAAAATTGATAATTAACATTATTGGTTTTGTTGATTCAAAATTAAAATAAACAACCGATACCTCAGTGGTATCGTTGAACCCCCGTACTTTTTTCTTGCATTCGAACTAGTCTTTTATTGCTGTCCATCACGAAGCTGTGCTGCCTATATCGTCAAGCGCTTTGCCTAAGTGCAAGTGAAATGACCCCGAACGGAGTTTCAATTGTTGCATTTTAAGGACAATAATCATTAAAAGGTCTCTATTTTCGCTATTTCATAAAAAATTTCATTTGTAGGATCCACTAAAAAAAGAAGTGGCAGCACTGAGAGAGCGTCACAATTTATTTGCACACCGCCGATTTTGGGGGAGTCACCCATATTGACATAGCCCAACTGCCCGTGCAAAACGATGCGATATTGAGCCATACAGATATGTCTGCACTTTTTTTCTTTTAGGCCTTTTCTTCTTCTTCTGCGTAAACACAGGCGCCAGTGCGTCATTTCGATGCACAATCGGCTCTTTTGCTGACACTGTGTCGACAATTTCTCGACTAGCTCAGCGCTTGTTTTGGTTGCTCATCATTCCTGTCGCATTGGCAACACTGGGCTTGAGGGTTCGACGTCGCGACTCTCGGAGCAACAAAATTGCAATTGTTTTTTGCCAATTTTTAAAACTGTTTTGAGAATCAGTGTGCTTTGTAAAATAAATGTGTTTGTTTTTGCATGCGGGTTGGGCATGCTTGAATGACAGAAGAGCCTAAAGAAAGATCCAATAACGAACAAAAGCCGCAATTGTTCGAAGTGTATTAGCAATAATTGCGTGTGTGTGCGAGTGTGAATTCATTAAAATAACGACGACGCTTATCACTTTCACCACCTCTACCAACTGTTGGGTCAAAGAAAAGAAAAAAAAAAACGGCTCGTGCAATACAGTGAAAAAATTAATCAATCATGCAACAGAATGCGGCAAGTAGTCCTTTCTCCGCTTATGCGGATCGTCCTCAGCTAGGCTTGGATGTTGAATTCGGTGCAGATCCGGCAAGCGGCGCTGCGTTTTTTCAGAGCGATGGACGTAAGAATGAAGATCTGAAACAAATGTTGGACAGTAACAAGGATGGCCTCAAGCTGGAGGCTATGAAACGCATCATTGGCATGATTGCGCGTGGCCGTGATGCTAGCAATTTATTTCCAGCTGTTGTTAAAAATGTCGTCTCCAAGAATATCGAAGTGAAAAAGCTAGTTTATGTATATTTGGTACGCTATGCTGAAGAACAACAGGACCTCGCATTGCTTTCGATTTCAACATTCCAGCGCGCACTCAAAGATCCCAATCAATTAATACGTGCCTCAGCGTTGCGTGTGCTATCCTCGATACGTGTCAGCATGATTGTGCCCATTGTAATGCTAGCGATACGAGAAAGTGCCGCCGACTTGAGTCCATACGTGCGGAAGACAGCAGCACACGCAATACCAAAGCTATACTCATTGGATCCAGAGCAGAAGGACGAACTGGTAACGGTTATCGAAAAGTTGCTGTCCGATCGTACTACGCTTGTGGTCGGCTCTGCGGTAATGGCATTCGATGAGGTAAGCAGTAATTCGCTTCCTTTGTTTTGTTTTAGTATACTAAACATTTGCTCTGTTCAACTCTGCAGGTCTGTCCAGAACGCGTTGATTTAATACATAAAAACTATCGTAAGCTCTGCAATCTACTTGTCGATGTTGACGAATGGGGTCAGGTTATTATAATAAATATGCTAACACGTTATGCGCGTACACAATTCGAGGATCCCAATGCAGATGAAGTTATAAGCGCGCAAGTTGACCAGCACGGCGTTGTTGGTGACGACGTGCCCTTTTACAACGACACCAGCTCGGCTGAGAGCGATGGCTCCGATACAAGACAGTCTTCTACAAATAAGGCTAACAATAACAACAATAATAGCAACAACAATGCCAGCAGCAGTAACAATGGGAGCAACAATAACAAAACACGTCAATCTGCAAGCAGCAACACACGAAATAAGCGCCGCAGTTCAACGCCAAGCGCAGGTAACTACACCGTCGACTTGGACCATCGCTTGCTTTTACGCCAAACAAAACCATTACTGCAATCACGTAATGCCTCTGTCGTGATGGCCGTTGCCCAATTGTATCATCATGTAGCGCCACGCAATGAAGTGCTGATCATAGCCAAAGCGCTAATACGCCTCTTACGCTCGCACAAAGAGGTACAGAGCGTTGTGCTAACCTGCATTGCATCGATGTCAACGAAACGCAAAGGCATATTCGAGCCGCATCTGAAATCATTCTTTGTGCGCACCAGCGATCCGACACACATTAAATTACTCAAGTTGGACATACTCACGAATTTGGCATCGGCTTCTAGTATTGCACTCATTTTGCGTGAATTTCAAACTTATATTTCGAGCAGCGATCGTTCGTTTGTAGCCGCCACCATACAGGCGATTGGTCGTTGTGCGGCATCCATCAGTGAAGTGACCGAGACATGTTTAAGCGGTCTTGTGCATTTGCTATCCAATCGGGATGGTGTGTATTTAAAAAGTTTATTGCTTTAAATAATTAATTCTTTGATACTCCTTCGTTCATAGAACATGTTGTCGCCGAGAGCGTTGTGGTCATTAAGAAACTATTGCAGACCAAAGCCGCCGAACACTTTGAGATTATCACACAAATGGCAAAGCTCATCGATTTTATTACAGTGCCGGCTGCGCGTGCCGCCATTATTTGGCTTATAGGCGAGTACAATGAGAAGGTACCGAAAATTGCGCCCGATGTATTGCGCAAAATGGCCAAAACGTTTGTGGATGAGGTAAAATCAAATTGCTCTTTTAATTTTGTAACTTATAATATTGACATTATAATTCACAGGAGGATATTGTGAAGCTGCAAGTGCTTAATTTGGGCGTTAAACTCTATCTGACCAATCCAGAGCAGACTTCACTGCTCTGTCAGTATGTCTTTACGTTGGCACGTTATGATACAAACTACGATGTGCGTGATCGTGCGCGTTTCCTACGCCAGTTCATCTTTCCGAGCAGCGGCAGCAGCACCATACTTTCAGAGAGCGCACGTAAAGTGTTTTTAGCGTCAAAGCCAGCGCCAGCGCCGGAGAGTAAATACCGCGATAGCAATAATTATCAACTTGGCTCATTGTCGCACTATTTGAATATGCGCGCTAATGGCTACAAGGAGTTGCCGGCATTCCCTGAAGTTGCACCGGATTCAACAGTGCGTAACATTGAAGGTTTTGTGCATGAGACGACCAGTGGCGATAACTCGTTAACTGCTGGAGGCGATGGTAATGGTGGCGCATCGTCAAGTAAAAAACATGCTGGCAAAAAAGCAAAAGGTTTCCTATCCGAATCAGAAGAACATTCATCGCCTTATTCGGCCAGTAGCTCTAGTTCGAGCTCAGGCGACAGTGATTCATCGAGTGAATCATCAACGTCGAGCGAAGACGATGAAGCGAATAATGAGCAGCAAATGGCAAAGCCAGAGCAGCAGCAAAAGAAGGCGTTAAAAGCATTGGCAAAGCTGAATAGCAGCAGTAAAGTGACAACAGCTGTAGACACGTCAACAAATCAAACACCGGCGGTGCTGCTTGACATGATGGACACTAACAGCAACAATAATAATAACAATACGATTAATAGCAGCGTCGACGGTGGCGTTAATGCGAAAACTAAAAATCCAAATGGTTCTGGCACTTCGGATAGTGAATCATCATCGTATTCAAGTGATGGCAGCAGCACCAGCAGCAGCAGCAATTCTGCTACCGAAAGCGACAACGATGACAAAGCACAAGAGAATAATGCATCAAGTCATTCAAGTGGCTCCGAAAGCGGCAAGAAGAAGTTGAAAAAGAAGAAATCTCTAACTAACACAAAATCAAAAGAAAATTCTACAATAACGACAACAGCAGCAACATCAGCCAAAAGCAACTTAGATTTGTTACTCGACTTAGATGACATACCGCCAATTGGGCCGGTGATGACGCCATCGTTGGGCGGCTTTCTAACGCCCGGTACACCTGGCGCGGTGTTAGCGAGCAATGTTGGCATTGCATTGCAGCCGCAACACATCACCAATCGCATTGAACTTGTCGGACCTTCATATATTGAATTTAAGCACAAGGAACTAATGAACAAACTCTCTGGTCATGGCTTACAGCTGGGCTATCGTTTTACACGTTCGCCGCATCTTTATTCCTCGTCCATGGCCAGCATTGAATTGCAATTTGTTAATCGCGCAAGCGATGAGATCACAACCATACAGTTGGGTCGTCAATCAACGCTGCCAGCGGGCATGCACTTGAATGACTTTGCCCCCATACAACTATTACAGCCCGGCCAGACAGCGACAAGCATACTAGGCATTGATTTTAACGACTCAACGCATACGATCGATTTGGAAATAAACTCCAGTGTGGGTGTATCACGTGTAACGCTAAAACCGCCCATCGGCGAGTTGGTGCGTGCCGTGCAGATAAGCGAAGCTTGCTTTAAAGAGGAGCGTACCAAATTGCGCGGCATGAATGAGCATCAAACCCATATGACGCTCAATGCGGCCGGCAACAATGCTGCCGAGCTACTCAGTGTGCTCAAGCAGAAGGTATTTGAGTGTGTCAATGTTGCCTACATACCAACGTTGTCTGCGACGCCAATGTCATCAAGTGGTTTCACTGAACATGCGCTTAATTTTGCCGGCCAAACGTTGAGCTCGAAAAGTTTGGTCTTGGTCATGGTAACAATGTCATCAGTGTCAGAGTCTGATGGTGCTGCGCAAAAACTTGCGGTAACAATAAACTGTGAAAAAATGGTCGTTGGTTCGATGGTATTGAATGAGTTACGCAATGCTTTGCAGTCGCACTTTAAACTTTAAGTGAGCCAAGTCTATTTTTCGACAATATTTTAACAATATTTTCGTTTTTCGATGGCTTTTTTTTATAAAGATCAAATTAATTATTATTTATCTTAGAATTGTTTTACAGTTGCGTATAAAATAGTTTGTATACAAGCATTAAAACAGCTATACGTAAGCAAGGCTGATACAACACAGTGCTGGCGAAAAGTTATATTTTTTAACTCAAACAATTCCTTTTCTCAATTGGCGAAAGAAGACATATTTGTTATTTTTAAGTTTATTCCATTTTATAAAATATAATATTTCATTCATTTCTTGCACATATTCAACACAATTTCTAACAAAACTCGGCTATGCCGCTTTTTACGTTTGAATTGAAGTAATTATTATTAAAAATGTTAAAAATTATTAAACGCAACGAAATCATTCACGAACAAATTTATTAAGGCGCATAAATAATTGAAATTCTTAAGATTATTAAGCACAAGAAAGAAAAAAAAACCATCTTGAAATGTTTTAAATTGTCGATGCAATTTGAAAAATTGTAACAGTTTTGTTTATCAAATCTAATAAAAGTTGAAAAAAAGTAAATTCTCAGAATTTAAAAAAGCTTATTAGATGTGATGTAGAAAACTTAAATATATTCGATTATCTTATCTAATAACAAGTATTTATAAAAGTTGCTTTTGCTTTTTGTACGCAAGTAATGAACTGTAACTACTTACAATATATGTACATACATATATATATATATATATAAATATGTAACTATGCTGACAGGGTTTCCACAACAATTTGAAACAATACAAACAATAACAACAGCCAATATTTACGAACACACACACACACACACACAAACTGAAAATAGCAAAGAGCGAAAATTAATAAACAAATATTGCAGTCAGCAAGTAACTCCATGTATGAATTACCGTTAGTGCAAGCAGACTTAAAGCTGCCTTGAGTTTAGCGTCTCTGTCTCTCCACTGCTGACCCACTGTGATTGGACCTTGACTTACTCATGGAACTGAACGTTAGGTGTCCAAACTTAAAGAAGTCTTTAAACAATTTTAACTCTTACCACACATACATATACTCTATGAAACATTTACCTCATATATGAACTCAAGAACCGCAGACAATTTCAAACTCAAACTTTTTGCAAAAGCTTTGAGCGCATTTGTTGTATAGAAAAACAAAAAAAAAAAAACCAACAAAAAGTTATTTTCTTTATAGAACAAAAATCTTAGCTCAGCTAAAAATATAATAAGTAAAAAAAAATAAAATTATTACAACAAATAATCAGTAAACACACATTTGTCTCGTTGTCTGTCTGTCTGTCTTCGTGTGTTTATATTCAAATATTGATCAATGTTGTAAATCTGTTGCCTTCGTTCTATTTGAGGCCTTTTCTCACACTTGAAATTATTATGAAACAATTAAAAAAAATACTTAATTATTTAATTGTACTAAAAACAAAGAAATAAATCTCTATATATATATTAATGAATATCAAATTATATATTATAATTAAATTATATATTTTTGCGAAATATTTTCTTCAAACACAACGTGCGACAAATGCAATGCGTATCGCTCTCTCTCGCTTACACTTTAGCGAGCGTTATGTCTTGTGTCTCATTCGCTTTCGGCATTCACGTTGTTGTTGCGCGATTTTCGGCTTTTATAGTATAAATTTATTTTAAAAACAAAAAAAAAAACCAATATATGCTATATAAAATTATTACAGAAAAGATAAATATGTATAAATATATTGAATAAAACAAAAATTCGAGGAATTTTAAGTAGCACAATAAAGAAGTATAACAGCTTTTAAATTTATAAAAAGAAACTTCAAACTTGATATTACATACTGTTATGTAACCGTAAGTTGCAGAACATATACGGCATTTAGTCTTCAAGCCTTATTATGCGTCTACGCTCCATTTGCCGTATGTGTTGTGTATTGAACATCTTACAAAGCCACACTTATTCTGGATTATGTAAAATAAAGCAAAGCAAACAAAGCGAAATACAGTGGAAGCTGTCGCAAGCGGATATTTACGGTTTCAATTCACGTTTTTTTTTTTAATCTTTACAAAACAAAGATTTTTCCCATACTCTCCAAGAAACTCGTCCAGCAATGGCAGCTGTCCTCATGTCAGAGCTTTCACTGTTTTTGAAGAAGTTTTTATTCCAAAATCTTCCTTTCCACTTTGGAAACAATAAAACTTTAAAAGAAGAAAATATAAACAATAAATAAAATAACAAAAACTGTTCAATTATATTATTTAAAGTAATTAATAATTATAAGAGAGATGTGCTGTTGCGAGAAATTATAAAAGAATTATGCTTTGAAAAATAAAATGCTATTTCAATAATTTTTAATGTTTTCTATTTTAATTGAGAATTCTCTTTTTAGCAAAAAATTTCAGCTTTTGTTGAAAATATACCATAAATTGGTTTATTTTGGAAGACAATTGGACAACTTCTCTTCAAATATTATTTTCAACTTTGTTAATTATTATCTGTCTTACAAGAACAATAAGTAAAAAGCAATAATAATAAAAAGTCCTTGACGAATGGGATCCGATGGTCTCTAGGAAGGAGTGAATTTCTGACGTAGAAAGGCGCATCTTCCAAAGTCCTGAAAAGCATGGCTTAGGAACGGTTTTGATACCATTTTGTTTCGAAGAAGCTCAGCTGGAATTTTGAGTCCGAAGTAAAATAAATAAAACTGCAATTTTTCTTATATTTTTTTTTTAAATGAAATTTTTATTTTTAAAACATAATTTCATTGGTTTTGTGTGTTTTTTTTTGTTTGTTTGAATTTTATTTTTTGTTTTAATGTTTTGTTTTTATTTAATTATTCAAAACTTTTTGTTGTTGTTGCTGTTGTTGTGGTATTGCTTTGCTTGGTTCTGAACAAAAACTACAAGTTTCGAAAAAAGTTTTAGGTTCTTTGGTTTTGTGGTTTGGTTGGTTTAATCGATAAGACTAAGGGGGGTTTACGAATATCATAAATTGTGTATCTCTTTGTGTGCGTGCGTGTGTATATGTGTCGCTGTATTGCATTTTGTATATCATTCGGCATAATTAAAAAGCTCAAATATATCATTATCGTGTTTATGTTTTGTTTTTCGTTTAGTTATTAGTACAATAGTTCCATAGAGAAATTATGATTTATAGTTGGTAGAAGAGTAAGACTAATAGTTGTTGTTGTAGTTTTAGTATTGCAAATTTTACATTGTTAAATAACAACATTGATGCCAATTTAGTTCGTCATATTCAACGAAACGTTCCAAACATTAATTGCGTCTATGTTGCATAGTGACACATACAACACATGCGGCAATTCAGCATTAAGAGTCAATAACCAACTGTCATACTGTGTTGTACGGCTTTACATAACATTCGCGAGTGCGTAATGGATTAGGAACGATTGGAATATGAAAGTTAAGTTGCCAACAAAGGTTTTTAGTAACTTGGCTAATTTGTGTAAATAACACAGTATTTTGTCTTCTCATACACATTTGTATCCATTAAATTTTGCTTTCTTTTTGATTTTATACTTTAAGTTTACGCTAAATTGTTGCTTAATTTTTTAGGGTTTAAGACTTGATAACGGATGGGAATGCGGATTTTGGATGGAATCTGAACGGATGTATGCAAATTGCTGTGTTGTTGTTTTTCGTAGTCTGTAATATGCGTTGTTAAAAAAGCAGAACAAGAGTTATAATAATGAACAAAAGAGTGACATTAAGAAAAGAAGAGAAGAGAATCGCATCAGATGAGTGCAATGACAGAAGAAGAAGAGACTTTAACATAAAAGATAAAAGTTTAACTGTTGTTGTGTAGAAGAATTAATAAAATTTGAGAAATAAATTTTAGTCATCGATCAATGTTTGTTTTTGTTTGTTGTTTTATCAATTTGCCAAATTTCAGCTTGATTGAAAGAGCTTCATGGTGACATTGACGTAAATTCCATATTCCATCGCTGTTTGTACATTATATTGCTTATGTTATTTAACACCCACACAATACATATGGCAGTTAAGTGTTAACACTCGACAATTGTGTATAAACGTTTAATTTGCTTATGTATCGTCAGGGCTACTCAGCAGCATAGGCGTACTTAATGTTAGGAATGCACTCAATCAGCATCAATATCAATGATAGACTCGTCTATTATACATAAATAATATATGAACTATATATATGTATGTATGAATGCATGCATACGAGTATGTATATGTAAGTAGCACGTATGTATGTAAAAATATTTGTATATATTTTTAGGCTGCACATTTGGGCATAGGAAATAATAAGTTATGTTAGTCAAGATAGGATTTATGTATGTACGAGTATATTAGCTATTTTAATCAATTATGTATTGTTGCATTTTCTTATATATGCATGTATGTATGTATGTAAGAATATATATATGTATGCATGTTTTGTATGAACTGTATATAGCATTGTATTGTATATGTGTGTATGTATTCATGTTTGATCGAAGTTCAGAGTTTTTGAAAATCATATTCATAAAACAATGTAAAAAACAACATATGCACCTATGCAACATAAAGCCAAACTAAACATCCAACAGTTTACCACTCGAACGTCATTGTTCGCGTTAAATACTAAACTAACGGATGTGTGCTGTGCGGCGATATATAACATTAGAGTATACAATATAAATTCAATGGTTTGTTTTTTTTTCGTTGACAAAAATCCAAATTATTGAAATTTTTTTAAGTTTTCATTTTTGTTTTCTTTCTGTTGCGTTATAAACATTTTGATTACTATTTTATTTTGGTTTTGTTGCTGTTGTTGTTGTTGCTATAACTAAATGACATTCAAATACTTGAATGCATATCAATTCCGACCATTGATGCCAATTAAGCCAGCCACATTCATTTAACATTCCTAAGCCATTAATAGCGACTATGTTGCATAGTAACATACACAGCACATACGACCACTTAGTATGCACACACAATAACCAAATGTGCACACTTAATTGTCATATGCGTTGTGTCGCTCAATGTTTACATAGGCGACTTAAGAATGAATAAGGAACGATTGAAATATGGCACGTTAGATTGACAAGAAAATGATACCGACGGTTACAATTCACAAATAAGTTACGCTTTATGCATGTATATGTATATATATGTAAGATATATATATATATATATATATATATATAGTTGTATGTATATAATGTAAGTTCCAATTGGTATTTTCAATTAAAAATATATCAATTTATATATGTATGTATATATATATGAATTTATCTTTTACTTAGTCGTTTTTGACATCTTCTTGCTCTTCATTTTTTATGTTGTTATGTTGTATGTATGTATATAGTTTTATGTATGTGTATATATATGTTTATTTTCTTCTTCTTCTTTTTATTTCGCTTGTTATCTTTGCAGCAATTTTCATTTTATTTATCTTTTTGTTGTCTAAATAAGTAACTTTCGTTTCGCATCATTTCATTATTAATATATTATTTTTTTGCGACATTTATATGCATGTAAGTAACTTATAAGTTTTCATGTGTATGTGTATGTGTGTGTATTATATAAAACTAGATACATTTCTAAGGATGATTTTCAATCACTTATTGTTACGTACGGTGTTTGGTATAATTTGCCATTTTCCGGGTTTTCTCATTTCATTTCTATTTCATTCGGACATCAATTCTATTCGTTGTTGTTGTTGTCTTGCTACATTAACACACATCTTCTTTCTTCTCATATTTCAACATTCTTTTGCTTCATTTGTTTTCCTTTTTTTCCCTTTTCTTTTATGCACTTTTGGTTCGTAAACATATTTCTATTCTTCGTCTGTTATGCTTCTACAAAGTTTTCTTTTCTGCTTCTTGCCTTGCTTACTCTTTTGTCTATCCTGCCTCTTTTTCTTTTACAATATTTCTTTTTCAACTTTCACAATCGCACTCTGCTTCTCTGTCTTTTTTATTTATCCTTTCGCTTATACCATTTTTGTTGTTGTATTTTGTATTTTGTGTTTGCTTTGTTTCTTCTATTTTAGCTTTTTTTCCTGAAAGTTATTTTGGTTTTGTTTTCGGTTTTGTATTTCATTCATTTCATTTTCTTAGTTCGTTTTGTTTATTATAAATAACATGTAAAGCAGTTTTTCTTTTTGTGTTTTTTTTTAAGTAAATTTTCGTTCTCATTTTTGTTTATTTTTTAATAATAATAATAATAATTTATTATGCCATAGCCTACAATTACGAGTATCTCTGCTTTGTTATGCAGGTTTTTTTTGTTGTGTATGCAGCGTTTTTTTTTGTTTTTTTTTTTTTTCAATTTGCGTTTAGTTGCCTTTTAGCTCATGTGTGTTTGTGTGTATTTATTATTATTTGCTTATTTGCATTTTTTTTATCGACGCATAGTTTTTGTTGCTGTTGCTGTTGTTGTTGCTGTAGTACTTAGAGCTTCTTGTACCAATACAGATAATGTTCGCCATCTTCGACCATTAGCTCATCAACACCTGCAAAAATTAATGATAAAGTGTGAGAACGAGAGAGAGATACATATGTATGTTAACGATACTATCGATAAAAGTTGTAAGCTGATAATCGTAAATCAACAGAAATTCGTAATTCGACCGATCGGCAGTTCGTCTGTACTATCGAT
This sequence comes from Phortica magna, assembly GCA_037044515.1. Taxonomy (NCBI): domain Eukaryota; kingdom Metazoa; phylum Arthropoda; class Insecta; order Diptera; family Drosophilidae; genus Phortica; species Phortica magna. The sequence continues at coordinate 14,671 of JBAMBP010001515.1, forward strand.
TGTATGTGTTGTATCTCTTTGCGATAGCCTTTGTACGCGTGTAAAATATCATGTTAATCAAGTAGCTTTGCATTACAAATTCAGTTGAAATTTTGGCTCTTATTTGTTTGGCTTATTTTTTTTCTTTTGAAATTCTTAAAATATTTGAAATTTTCGCACAAAACTGGCGTTCAGAAATGCAAGAAATTCGATTACCGCGGGTATTACCCAAAACCTGATGGGTCTAATAACCGATGATCAGGAGATGATACAAACCGTAATTGATATACAGCAAGTTGTCTTATCATGGCTCGAGGCAATTGGCACTTTTGTCTATAAAAATCTAATGTACCTTGTCAAGGAAGCGTTGCGTTATGCAATGGATTTGTATCACGAACAAGAACAAGCGCAACACAACAATCAACAAGACTGGCGGCGAAATTAGATCATTTTTGGCAAACACAAAACAAAAACATTTCGAATAAATGACATAACCAAGATAACTGTTTTTTGCTGAGAGAAATGCCAATGTTCCATAGCGTCAAATAGCACATGCGACAGCTTAACATTCAAGTCAAGCACAATTAGGGCACGTGCTAGACTGCTGTATGTAACATATGTGCGCTATGCAACATAGGAGTTGCGTGTTACTCACCGACGGGCGCAATGAGTTGATTGCCGGGCGTATTATTTGGATCAGGTAATTCGGGCAGACGATACAATAGCCAATAGTGATACCTATGTAGATAAATTATAGATGAGAAGAACCTCAAATGTGTCAACGACTTACCCTCTCGGTTCCTCCTTTTTGCCATATAAGGTATGCACATAGTGTCCATTGGGCCATTCACGTGCCTCGAAAACAAATCTGTTAAAGAAATGTACAATTGCAATTACAAAAAAAGGAGTATACTTTGTGGGGCAAACCTCACCTGTCATCCATTTCGGCAGCTTGTGTCATTGCCTTGAAGAAGCTGGTGTTCTTTGGCGACATCAAGGACAGTGAGAAGGACTCAGTTACATTTGAACCAACCCAGAGTGTATAAGTGTAGGATATATTCTTGCCATCGGATTCTTCAGCCGAGGAACTGAGGCCGAAGGGTACAGCCAATTTTGGTTCGCCATTTTCTGGAGAGGAAGCCGCATGAATAGACATCGTATTAAGACAAATAGATTAGTTTAAAGATTTGTTTGCAATTTATACATATATAAGTATATGTGAAAAGTGTCAAGGATAGCTTGGATTCAAAGGAAATTTTGTTGTGTCTCCTATGTTCCATAGTAATGCACAACACATGCAACAATTTAGCGTACAGACTCAAAGACTAGCACTGAGCACTAGACTGACTTATGTGTTGTATGTCCACTCTTTAACATAGGAGTAAACAATAGGCGAGACGCACCTGTTGGATCGCTGCTTGGATCGCGTATCACATGATCGCACTGCAGTGCGCGCACGGCACCCAAGCCTTTCCATCCGAGCGCTAAAATGATATCGGCGGTTAGACCGACACCGATATCTGGCTCCTGGCCATCTTGCAACGGCTCCTCACTCCAGCCGCCATCTGCACGCTGACGACTCAAAATCCAACGCGAGGCGGCCGTGCGATTCCATACGCCAGCGGGATCGTATTCCAAGTCCTGGAGTGCTTGCATGGCCAACGCTGTGCTGCGCAACGAACCGAAACCGCCGCGTTGATCCTGCAGACTGGCAAGGCCGCGGGCCGGCCGACGCACAAAGTGCTGCAAATGGCGATGACGATGATCGGTGACAATGCAGCGGAGCGCCAATATAACCATCGCTATCGTATCGACGCTCTGATCCGTCACGCCGCTGGCGATGTCCAACAGCCGACGGATCTGACGCTTGCGGACATGCGCCGCCGAACTGCATGCCGAGAGCGTTGTCAATGCGAACTCAATGTCCTGCGCGGGCTCATGGTGTTGCAGCGTGGCCACGAGATCGTGTCCATGAAAGTGCTTCGGATCCTTGCACAGTGAGCCGAGCGCAAGGACATAGCGTGCTAAACGTTCCAAATTCATTGGCTTCGGCAATGTTAGGTGAGGATCAAGCATCGCGAGTATCTCGATTTCCATCTCCTTAACGGAGAGCGTGTCCTCCAGCTCCTGTATGATCTGCATGTGCGCGTCGGCATTGTCGGTCGGATCGCGTCCGCTTGATAGCTCCTTGGCAAGGATGACGACATGCGTATCATTGCCCCAGCCAAAATCGGCGGCGCGCTTATCCTTTAGCCAATCGAGAGCACGCAAAATCGCGTCCTGTTCACGCTTGTCTGGGCCATCCGAGCCGATAATCTCGTGCATGCCGGCAATGTTCGATGGATCGCTCAAATTGACCGCTAAAACGTTTGCATTACCGTTAGCGTTGCCGTTTTCAAAGGCATTACTTGACATACCGTTGCCGTTGTTGCCCAGTGTTGTTGCTGCTGCCGATGATGTTGTTGTTGTTGTTGGCGCTGGCGCGGCACCAAGCGTGGCTTGTGTTTGTGTTGACGTAGCTGATTGTTGTTGGTGTTGTTGTTGTTGTATGGACGTTGCAACAGTGGTTGCTGTTGCGCTTGCTGCTAATGCTATTGTTGTTGCTGTTGTTGTTGTTGTTGCTGCTGCTGCTGCTACTGCTGTTGCAATGGACGTATTACTATTATTATTATCACTTTCCGCATTCACTTGCATCTCTGACTTTGTCATTTGATTTGAATCAAAATCATTTGGTATTGTCGACGTTTGTGTTGCCACAGACTGCGACCCTCCGCCCGCGGCTAATGCATTCACGGCTGTTAACGTCGCATGCGTTGTGGTCGTTGTTGCTGTTGCAACAGCCGAATGACTCGTCAACTCTTCAAGTGCCGCAATATGCCTCAAGTGCAAAATGCAACAAAGCAACAATGAAAATGTCAAAAAATGATCGCGCATCATCGCGTCGGCTTCGTCTGCTCGACTCTAAACTACACTACACTATACGTGTATCGACAATAAACTGAAAAAGATGAAAAATAACAAACAATTAAATAAAATTGGCATAAACATCTCTTATGTTACATGAAGCCACACATTACATACGACAGTCTAACGTAAAAGCTAAAATATCGACGTATGTCAATAATGTTGGCTAAACACCTCCCGCCCAATACACGCAGCGCCAACAGACGCACCACCAGGCAGGAGTGACCGTTGGCTATCCAAAGTCAGGCTATGAAAATGCTAGACTGTCTTATGTGCCATGTGACGGCTTGTAACATAAGCGCGATTTCAGTTTATTTTCTATGTTAATGCTTTTTAATAATTTAAAACGCATACTTTTATGCTTTACTCTTCACACCCTTACTTGACAAGGTCACTGAAGTGTGCAGGGAATTTTTGTTTTCTTATACGAAAATATAATCAAAGTTCATTAAGGCTTACATAATGAAGTGATTATTTTCAATTTTGCCAAAAACACCAAAAACATTACAAATCATTCAAAATCATGTTACTCAAAGGCAGAACACAAATCGTGTGACTGTGTGTGTGACTTTGAACCTTAGCAAGTTAATTAAATTAAGAAGTTTTGCTTGAAACAAAAGCAATAAAAGAAAGACAACGTTTATGACACATGATTCTATCATTTGTAGCATTGTCTGCCATGACTCGTCCCGCGTCTCTTAACTTTGGCTTTGATGACGTGTTTTGTTATGTTTCATTCGTATGTATGTATGTATGTGTGTATGGTTTTGAAATTTGTCATTGAAAAAAGCATAAGACAAAAACAGCAAACAAACAACAAATTATTTGGCAAAACTTTTCAAGTTTTACAGCTCAATAATAAATGGAAATGGGCGGCGTTGAAAGGCAGTGGGCGGCCATGGGCGTATCTAAGTAAAGTGCACTGAACTTTGGCCATTTCGCATTTGGAAAACTTTGCTGGCTTGAGGCTTCGTGGTAGCAACTAATTGGTTCTTGGTTGCTTCGACATCGATCCCAGTTGCTTTTTCCCATCATTGTAGGACATAAAAATTTACAAATTTCTCAACACGAAGCCTCCTCAAACTGTATATTTATATATATATTTTTTATTTAGCCAAAAGAGGCGCTAAGCCTCAAATTCAATTGCTTTTAAATGGTGGTTTAAATTGTATATGAATTGCTCTTAAGCTGTGTGCTCAGCGCTCTTCAATACCCCTCAAACTGTCGTGCAATATTGAATGCATGACACGTTGATTTCAAAACTGTTACGTTTTTTTTTTCTTTTTTGCCTTTCATCAATAATTGAATTTACATTTTCGTACTTGACTTACTTTGTTGTTTTTATTATTATAAATTGTTGCAATAATCGTGTCGTCGTCGTCGTTGTTGTTGTTGTTGTGATTCGTTGCTTTGCTCTTGTCGTTTGTCTTTTGCCTTTGACAATGTGTGTGTTTGTCGCCTATTGATTTTTGTTTGTAAATTCGCAAAGCAACAACAATAAATTTATAGCACAAAAAAAAAAGAAATAAAAATAAATAGAAACACAAAAAAATGAAGTTTGTTTTGTTGTTATTGTTGCTGTTGTTGATGACTTTTAGCCGATAATTTGTCTTTGTCGTTGTCGTTGTTGCCGTTCGTTGTTTTCGTTATCGTTTACAATTCACTTTGCATGCAAATCAATAAATTACAAATTATGATCGTTGTTGCCGTTGTTGTTGTTGTTGTTGTCTGCTTCTTTATGCTATTTTTCGTTTTGATTGTTTTTTATGTAATCACGAAACGAAAACAGTTTCACTTCCCTATTTTTGCGGTTGCGACTGTTTCCGTTATTCACATCACTTCAACTTCCGTTTGTTCGCTTTGCTTGAGAAGTTTTGTTGTTGATTTTCGAATGGCTTCTGTTAACTTCTTTTACTTCGTTTTTGTTCTGCTTATGCTTCTTCTTCTTCTTTCGCTTATTCGTCCCTTTCCGCTGTTGTACAATAACTTTTCTTTTTAATCATTGAATGGTCTCATGACGCATAGAACGTACGTCAAAAGGACAAAGTGGCGGCTTTTCAAGCTGATGGCGCCTGTGTCTTTATGTGTGTGTGTATGTTTGTCTGTGTGGTTCGTGCGATTGCTTAACTAAAATGTTTTTTTTTACTTTTAAATTGTTTTAATCATCAAAATTTGTTTTTGCACTTTTCTTTATTATTTTAATTTGTTTATTTCGTTTTTTTTTTTCTATTTTTTTCACTGCTTTGCACAAGCTTGAGTGCTAATAAAATGCTGTAAAAGGCGACTGAGCCAAAGCGAATGACAGAAAGTCAAAGAAGAGCGAGAGAGAGAAACAAAATGCACAAAGGACACAAAAAGAGTTAATAGAGCTTATTGCATTCGCCGTTGTCGTTTTTGTTGTTGCTTTTGATGTTGCCGTTGGCTACTTTTAATTAAGTAGTCGTTGTTGTTGTACCATAAGCTGCTGCTGCTACTGCTGCTGTTGCCGCCGTCGCTGCGCTGCTTTCGTTGTTAAACTTTTCTTAGGCAATTTTTCATTGCATACTTTTCAGGTTTTTGTGATTTCCTTTTCGTTTTTTGATTTTTGATTTTTTGTTGTACTTCTTGTTGTAAGCAAAAAAAAAATAAAAATTGTAAATTATGAAATTTGATTTCGTTGCATATAAATTTTGGTTATGTTTGCTTTTTTTTGCTCTTTCTTAAACTTTTATGTCTGTTTTTTTTTTTATTAATTTTAACTTTGCTCGTTTTATTAACTATATTATTTAAAGTTTTTGGCTTTTAATTTTTTTTTTTTTGCACTTTGCGCTTTCGCTTCGGGCCAACTTCTTTGCTGCTACTGCGGTGAAAGCTGATTTTCTCTCATTTATGTTTGTGGAGAATCCCTGTTGGTTGGTGTGTGTGTCTGTATTTGTTAGTGTTTGTGTGTTGATTTGACAATTCGTCCTGCGTGCGTGTCCTGTCGCAATCACTTCGTGTTTGTTCGTGTTTCATTTTCGCTTCCATCGTGTGCATAATGACAGCTGCTTTTTTCAATTTGTTGTTGTTGTTGTGGCGCAATTTGACCTTACACAAGACTTCACACACAACTGTGACTAACTCGGTCGGCGTATGTGTGTGTGTGTGTTAGTCATGCGCGCCGCGCGTGCAAATGTCCTTTTGACAGTTATTGTATTAGCTATAATTGTTGTTGTTTATGTCCGTTTTGCGATTTTCAACTTGCAGCGTTGCTCAGAAAGATGCATCAGTGTCCATCAGTGCTGCTACTCTTTATTAATAAAGTATGACCAATCAAGAAAGTCATAACGAAAATAAAATCACAAACAATATAGGTCATTTAAGTTCTTATTTGCGACAGAATGTAAGTAATACCTTCTTTTACCTAATTAGCAAAGTTATCGTTGCGCAAATTGTATAAATTTAAACAGCAAGACTGAGTGCTGCCACTTTTAAGACATAGTTGTGCTATTCTGATATTTAAAGTAAAAAGGAAAACTAATATAATTTTTTTTTTTTTTTGTATCGTAAGTTTTTTTAGTTTTATTTTAAATGGCTAAAACTAATTTTCGTCAATCATAGATCGAAGGAAAGTGTCGATTACTCAATTTTCATGAGGAGTTTGACGCGCTGCGTCGCGATCTAACTAGCGTATGTTGTGATGTGTTGTAAGTAGACATAGGAATTTCCTAAAAATTTCTTGTTTTTATGGGATTTCTTATGTTTACACACAACACCCAATAACATATGCTACCTTAGCCCCTAACGTAAATTGAGTGTATGAAAGACGATGTTTGTTTTGAGACTAATTAAGTACATACATAAAGTTCTATTTATCACATAATAGTTTAAAGTTTTTTTAACACAGTTTTTGTTTTGTTGGCACATTTCATCACACAAAATATGCGAAAGCGAATATGACAAAGGCGGCCCGTGTGCAAATCATTAAATAGAACTACTCAATGTTGAATGTTAGAATACGTTGACTGATCAATGTTGAATGTTTGAATACATTGACTGATTTGAATAATGTTTTGTGTTTTCTTGGAATTTTGGGAATGCAAACATAGATTGCATGGCACGATCATTTGAATTGCGGTTGTTTACTTTGTTACATCGTCTTTGTAATAAGCCAATTCTAGATTTTTAAATGCCAATTCCTGTCTGTAGTTGGCTATTGCCTGTTCCATTTTATCTATTTGTTCATTTTTCTTGGCCAACTCTCTTTCATTGCTAGCCAATTGTAAATTTTTGCTTGTCAAATCTTGTTCATTGCTCAACAACTGTTCCGATTTGAGCGCTAATTTTATTTGACATTCCGTCAATACCATCTTTTTGGCCTCCAACTGATTTTTGGTGGTATATAATTCACCTTTTGTGTTGCCTAATTCCCAACACATTTTAGACAATTGTCTATTTTGAAAGTCCAATTCAGTAGTTTTTCTTTCCAATGTCTTAGAGAATACATAAAAATCTCCATTTATGCTTGCCAATTGCGTATCTTTTTTATCTAATTGTTGCCTTAGATCGGCAATTACGCTTTTTAGTTCATCAAGATCCTTTTGTAAATTTGTCTGATCGGGAATTGAGTCGAAATCCAAGTAAATCATAAAATGTTTCAATTGTTGTTTTCGACACTTTGGACAGTTTTCTTGTCTTGAAAAAAAAAAAAAAAATAAATTAATCATTTGAAAGACACATTAGCTTCAGCATAAATTTTAAGCTTTGCGCTGCCAAAGATTCGTTACTTTGCACCATCGAATTTCGCCATATTCGAACGGGAATATGCTAAGCGTTCCTACATAATTGTGTTAACTAAACTTCTGTTTGTGTTGTGCGATTGATATTTAGCTATTTTATTTATTTAAGTAAATTTCATGACTTTTTACTTGATAAGCGAAAGTGTGTGTATTTTTTATGTTTGTTTATTAATTGGTTGTTTTGTGTTACTTACTGTTTTAACCAACGTAAGAGACACTGCAGATGAAACACATGGCCACAATCGGTCACTTTCACATTCGAAGATGTATTTATGGGATCATAACAAATCAAACAGATTACGGGGTTCCTTAATGATTCATTGCTGTTTCCGCCGTCGCTTTTATGATCGCCGCCGGCGGAACCGTCGCCGTCGTTGCTACCGTTCATCTTGTTCACTACTCTTTCAGTGCTTGATTACCCGAACAATTCAGCAAGAGTTGTGAGACTATACTGTAGCAATTGTTTACGATCGAACAAGGGACGTCCCGATATGACACCAAACCAAATCAAAAGCGAATCTTTCTGAATTGAAAAAAAAACAACAAAAATAACAAGATTAGAAAAATAAAAAAGCATAAAAGGGCGTAGCCAGGGGGGCTGACTACCTTCTTGACAGTGAGGTCAAAATTTGATAAGAAGATATTCGAAGTAAATCTTAATATATGTACGTGCTGGGCCTTCAAATAAGGGCGTAGTTACACATTCGCACAAAAAGGGATTCAGCTAAATTGACCTTACAATGCGTTGGGTTGTTAATATTTTGAAATGTTAAGAATTGACCACGCTCAACTAAACCGCGGCAAAAAAATACACAAATGTGATTAGAATACATCTTCTGTTTATATATATTTTTATTCGAACATGACTAAGCAAATTCTAACTTATGACAAATTGGAATGCTTGTTTCGGTGTGTGTGTGTGTGTGTGTGCACGTTTGCGCTTTCTGCGAATTTCCATGGAACTACGACATACGAGTAAAATTTATAATGCGCGAGCGTAGCCGTTCGCGTCAACGCATGTGTGTGTGTGCGGTTATACAATTTAAATATATATTTGTTAATAATGCTGCCAAAAATAAAAAATATAAAGTTAATTAGCCTAATATTCATATGAGAATTGTTACAAATTAAAATTGCATATTCTAAAAAAACGTTAATAAATATATATATAAATAAATGTTTACAATAAATGATGAATAATCATAAAACAAAAATAAATGAAGAAAAGAAAAAATAAAAAAATATATGGCGGAAACTTTGGCACTTACATATAAGCAAAAAAGACTTCTATATGCACGAACGTTAAAGCTCTTTGCTTATAAACTAGCGTGGAAAACTTAAAACTTTTTGTTTTTATTCTCTCCGACTAATATAAATTATATAAATAATTTAAAAACGAAGCGCACTTAAAATATTACAAAATTTTAAATTTTCACTGAGAAAATGAAAAAGTCCTCTGCTCTAATCGAAGCACTTTGACAGTTTAAAAAAGGGACAAACTAAAAAAAAAATACTAAAAAAAGATGACACTTAAAAGTTAAAATGACGCATTTGTGCATATGAGCGTGCATGTTTGTGCTACATATGTAATTATATGATAATAGTTATATGTAATATTAATCGTAATTAACAAACAAGAAAAAAAAAAATAATAATTCTTTTAATTTGGAATTCGTTTTAAAGCCATTCTGCATTAGTCTTTCAGATTTTTCAAATTGGTTGTAACAACTTTATTTGGCATTGGAATGAGGCTCTTCTCATGACCGCCAGAGTTGCCAGCACTGTCACTGACACTGTTGCCAGCGGCGGCATTTAGCTCATCAGCACTAACTTGAGTGTCTTTTATGTTTTGGCCATAATATTGGATTTTCCTCGGAGTTCCGACGACATTCATGTAATTGCTTATTATCATTGATGGTGATGACGGTGGCGTCATTTGCATTGTCATCGTCGGCGTCGACGTCGATGTCGCTTGTGACGACGATGGCAGCTGCGCTGTTGGTATTGTTGTGGTTGTTGTTGTTGTTGGTGGTGCTGCCGGTGCTGACAACACTTGGTCGCCAAATGGCATAACTACGTATGAGCTTGTTGGCGTTGTTGTTGTTGGTGTTGTTGTCTCCTCCTCTTCCAATATGATATCGTCCTCTACTAGCGTAATGCGATGGTGTTTTGTTGGTAGCTGCTGCTGTTGTTGTTGTTGTTGTGGCTGTTGTTGCATTGGCGCTGCTACAACGGCACGATTGCTCTCGCGATAAATGCTGTTGTTGTTGTTGTTGTTTTGATTGTTGTTGACATTTGCATATATGACTTCGTTGCCCTGCGCATTTCTCATATTGTTCTTCATTGGCATTAAGCGGTCGTTGTTCGCAGCAGCCGCGGCAGTCATCACAGATGGTGGCGGCGGCGTCTGCGTCGACATTGTTTGCGCACTTTGCACTTTTGCCGTTGGCGTCGACGTCGGCGTTGCCTTTGTTGTTGCCATTGGACGCATCAATTCGAGTGCAATCATGTTTTGTTGTTGTTGTTGCTGCAGGTTTGATGTTTTGTTGGAGTTGTGACTGTTGTTGCTGTTGCTGCTGCTGCTGCTGTTGTTGCTGACAATGCTGTCGGCTGCGCCACTGGCTAAACCCACCGATATTTGTGACACCAATGTTCGACTGTGGTTGTTGTTGCTCAACCCGATATCTTTCCATTTCTCTGAAACGAATCACAACGCGTGACTTAGTTTAATTATGCTCGCCATAGATATCATTTAACAAACAATCTTCTTACCTGCCGCACTGCTTGTGCCGCCACAGCCAGCCGTGCCGCCACCACGACCGCCCGCTGGGCCATTACCGCCGCCAACGCCCTGTCCAGCACGTAGACAACTTGATTTGCCGAATGGCAAAATGCGTAAACGTGATGGCTCACACATGATGACCGTTTTGTAGGCTTTGCGATATTGCTTATTCATAATGACATAAATAATCGGATTTATGCATGCCGACAGATATAGCATTATGTAACTAAAGATATGCCAACTAGGATGTTCGACATCCTTATCGGCCACTTTAACAATTGTTATCGGTAAATAGCAAATCACAAACGATAAAAATATCGCCAATACCATTTTCGTGATGCGCCATTCATTGCGCTTTGCGCGCACCTCACGTTGATCTTTAACGCGCATTTGTGTGGGCGTCTTAGCGCCACCTGTCGGCAATGGCGTGCTGTTAACATCACAGTTGGCTTGCTGTTGCTTTAAGGCATCCGATGTTGAATAACTGTTACTGCTACTGCTGCTGCCATCATTGTTGACGCCTGCGCCTGCGCTAGCGCCGCCGCCACAACCGACACCCACACTGACGCCACTCGCTGTCGCTGCTGCTGCTGTTGTTGTTGGCGCTGCTGCTGCCGTTACTGCTGTCGCCGTTGGCAATGCACGTAAATTATTTGGTATTGAATTTTGTTTATTCGCATGTTGTTTCATGCGTTGTTCGGATTTATGTACAACCCAAAAGATTTTCGTATAACATGCAATTATAATTAAACACGGTATTATGAATGCCGTTATAAATAATGTCGTTTTACTGCTATGGCCATGCGTGTCACTCATTATTGAGCAGGTTTGCAAGCGTGGATCATAGCTGAAGCGTCCCCAGGCGCCGAGCAGCGTTGGCAATTGCATGCCATATGAAAAGATCCAACAGAAGGCAATCATCGCTGCAATCCAATGGCGTTTATAGATGCGTCCATAGGCGCTATGATGGGCAATCATAACGTAACGGTTAATTGTTATCATTGCAATGCACAGTAATGAGACGCCAATGTTGCCATACTGTATGAAGGGTATCAAACGACAGAGTATGCTGCCATGTGTCCAAGTGCCCTCAAGGAAACGCAATGCGCTGAAGGGCAAGACGAGCGCACAAAACAACAGATCGGCTAGACAAAGACTAACGGTAAACATATTAGTATGTGTGTACGCGTGTGTGTGTGTGTGTGTGTGTCTTTATTTGGATAACTTACCTTATTATGAATGCGGCAGCGACATTACGCACTTTTGGACATTTAATGAGCGCAACAACAGTCAAGAAATTACCAAAAATACCAACAATCATAATGAGAAATGTCATTACGGCCGCAAAGGTCAACAACGGCGTTGAAAATCTACAAAGAAAAACAATGATTTACTTATATTCTTTTGGAAAAGTTGCGAACAAAACGCCAATAATAAACCATACATATCAATGTTGATAAGGCGGCATTAACTACACATAAGGCAGTGTTCAATTGGGACTTAATAAAAGCACAAACTGCAAATTTACAGACGACAATGTTGATAAGGCAGCGTAAAAACGCCATGATAAAACAGTTTCTTAAGAGGGTCTAAAAACCTAAATTTTAGTTCTTTTTTCCGCGTACTATAAAAAAATATACAAATTTTCGGTAACAAGTTTTTTACGAAATATTTATTGTTACTTGAAGAATCCAAGATAATTTCTCCAAAAAAAAACATTCAAAATCATCGAGTTATGACATTGTGAAGTGGAGGCCAAAAAAAATCGTTGCTAGGGATAGACCTCGTTAGACCATGGAAAAAATACTTTTAAATTTTTTCACAAAATGGCGTCTATTTAAAACTGAAAATTGGTTTTTCCTCTTATTTTTTTAATTTCACAAATTTTTCAAAATAGTAAAACTAATTATTTTGCAAAATCCACGGTCACGGGCATTAAGGGTTATATTAAAAAGGTTCAAAAGTTAATTGATTGATAAGAAGGCAGTTAAATTTTCCGAAATGTTTGCGTTTAAATCTGTGAGACGTTTATTTTCTATGTTATGATGATATAACATTATTTGTTAACAAAAGCTCAGTATTTCATTACTTATGTAAATGAAATTTAAAACGTGTTTGTTCATTATTTCTACTTTAATGGAGAAAAGTTTCCTATTAGAGAATTGAAACCATAAATACGAGTATAATAAAGTGGCATTTTTTATTTCTTTGGAAATTAAACACATTTTTCTTTTATTCTTATTGCATTCCTTCAAAACAGTTGTATAAACAAATAGTCTCATTTTTCAGCCTACAACTAATTTTGCAAGTTATATTAGTTATTTCCATATAATGATCATGATATGTCTTAATCAACAATAAATATGAGCTTGATTGTTTGTAATTGGAATACCAACTGTCCTTCTGTGTATCTGTCTGCTGATATCTTATAACGCTTAAGTGATAAAAGTTCGAAATTGAAATAAAAGTTGACCTTTCTCTCTTTTTCTCTCTCTATAGAGCGACAAACTAAGTGGGGGGCGTTGTCTGTAGGACATTTTTAAGTCGCGAGACATCAAACAACTCTCGCTTGGTTACTCAATGCAAAGCGATAATAATACAAAAAAATAAAAGTTACAAAATAATCTTAACGACACAAAACCGATACTGGAAATTTCAAACATTCTCGATGAGTTTATTGTTTTTCAACATCGTGTGTCTGTCCGTCTGTCCGTTCATACGAACGATCTAACGTTTGTTTGATCAGCGTTGTCGTTGTTGTTGTTGCTTATGCAAACACTGAAAAGTTTGTCCTTTGCGATAACCTTTTTGAACACAATGCATATCGACTTCCATGTTGTATATGACACATGCAGCGAACAGAAGCAATGCTTTGTTATTTTTAAAAGGCACAACAAACACAAACCGTTTTGTATTGAGTTCGGTTTGATGCTTTACAGACAACTTCAACATTTAACACTATTTTTATATTTATTAAGATAAGCTTAAAGCAGCAAAAGGAGTAAGCGAGTGAAGTAAACAACAACTACAACTACAACTATGAAACAGTTGTGCTTATAGCAAATAAGAAGAAGAGAAAGAAGAAGCAGCATTGCACTCACCCATTGCCATCAACAGCGCCGATATCATAGCCGGAATTGTTGTTGTTGTTGCTGCTGCCGCTGTCATTCAGCGCACCGATGCCATCATACCCTGGATTACTCATCCTAAAAAGAACAAAATACACACCACAAAATTGTTAAGAAAGAAAGAAAGAAAAAAAAAAAACTTATGCAACTATAAAATTGTAATGCAAATTTTAAAAATAAAAAGATATGTATATGATTAATTCAAGTTTCTTACATTATGTGTTAAATATAAATAAAACTTTCATTAAAAAAAAAAAAAAAAAACACTGGCGATAAAGTTCATTGAATGTTACGTATGCATATATATGTATGTATATTGCGCGGGTTATGTCTAACCACAAGTAACGGAAACGCATGAAAATATTAAGTATAATTATGCGTAAAATGACGTTGACGCCAATGACATACGATCGGACATATCGACATAATATTGACGCCATTTTTGCTTACGCAAATTGTTTAACACATTTAACCGTTAGTTTTCAATTGCATGCATGCACAAATGTTCTAAGAATTGTAAATTCCTTTTCGTTGTATAATGTATGTAAGTCCATGCGTTAGACTGAAATAGAATGCATTTTCTGTTGTTGCTCTTTGCTTTGTTCATTCAACAACAACAACAAACACAATGACATTAACTCTTGCTTGCACTTGCTACCTGTTTACTTCCTTGCGCTCTTTCCTGTTGTTTCCTGAGTCGTGTGCGTGCGTATGCACTCTCAATAACGTGTGTTCGTGTGTGTGTCGAATGCGCGTGCTTTACTCTTTTGTGCATATGCTCTTGTTTAATATATATATATATATATATACGTATTTCAGTTTTATTTTATTATTGCCGTGTTAATATTTGAGCACGATTTTTGCGTGCGCTGTGCTTCGATCTTCGTTATTGTCTGATGGCAACGACAACTAAGCGCGCTGTCAAAGCAAGTCAAGTGCAATAACAAATTGCGATCAAAGCGATTTGTTTTTGTTTCTTTTTTTTTTTTTGGCTGGCTGGCTGGTTGATTGCTGCTTCTGCACAGACGCACCCGTGGCTTCTGACTTGAGTCGACGTCGTCGTCGTCATTTTTTCTAAATTAGTGTCAATTAAATAATTTAAAGAGGTCACACTCGTAAAGCTGCGCCATATTCACACACACAAACACACACATACATAGAGACTCAAAGATCACCCTCTCACTTGCTAACACTTTCACACATGTGCATTTTAAGCTCGTTACGTCTCCTTGCATTGTATCTCCACCAATTCCCGCACCGACATGGCTCGTCTCGTCTCGTCTCGTCACGTCTCGTCAAGTCTTGTCTTCTACTTAGATTGTTTTAAACTGATAATTTACTATGACTTTATATATATGTGTGTACATAAGTATTTGTAAGTGTGTGTGCGTGCACTTGGTTACTTTTTTTCGATGCTGTAGTCGCCGTTGCCGTCGCTGTCGGCGTTGCTGCCGCTGCTGCCGTTAATGTTAAATAAACAAAAATTGGGTGCAAAGATCAACGCTCAACTTTAATTAAATGTTTGAATTCGTTTTTTATGCTTCATACGCATTAATAAGTATGAATGATTCACTGACTCAATGAATCAATGAATGAATGAATGAATAATGACAAGAAAGCATCATCAACAATAATGTAATTACATTTCTATGCTACTTAATTATTGCATTGAATTTGCTTTATGTCAAGAATACCAAGAACATGAGAAATATAAAATAATACAATGATACATAAAATAATAATAAAAGATTAGATATGCTTAGGCTTTGCTATACATAAGCAGATAACAAACACACACACACACATACACACATCGGTCTTATCATTATTGTCCACATTTGGTCAATTTATATGTAAACAATCAAAAATTTTCAACTATTTTTGAAAAAAAAAAGAATAAACAAAAATAGCATGATAAATATTTTTATAACGCTTAACAACTTCTTTTTTTTTTTGTTTATCTTGTAAATAAATAAAGTCTACACTTACCTTATAATGTTGTTGTTTGTTGCCTTTTATTTATTTTATTTTAAAGTACTTTTTTTCTACTTCAGTTGCGATACATTGAATATATTTGCATCAAAATTAATACGTTAAAAAATAGAAAGAAAAAAAAACTATTATAAAAATGCAAAATGTATAAATAAAAAACTTAATATAAACAAAAATAGTACATTTAAAAAAAAAAATCCTTTAGATACATTTTTTCTACAGCTGCAAATGTATCTAAAGGAACATGCATCAAACAACTTTCTTATTTCAACACAAGCACAGGCCTAATTTGAATCTACACCCTTTGAGCAATTCATTAATTAATTAATGCATTAATAATTAAAAAAAACGCGCTTAATCGCACACATACGCACGCGCATACATACGTCTAATACAGATGCATGAATATACATTTGATCACGAGCATTAAATGAAAGCAAGAACAGAAAAAAAAAAACACACACATCACATAAGCAATCTTTAAACTTTAATGAACAGCACAGAATAATTGAGTTTTTAGTTGTTGAGCTATGAAATTGTATTTAATTTCAATTATATGCCTTATCATCAACAACTCACTCTCAAACACACAAACGCACATGTGTTGCCGCAATAAGCGAACTGATATCAAATAGATACGACGACATTTCTCTGTCCATGCGCGTGTGTGTGTGTGTTTATTTTGAATAGCGCGTGCTCTTAATGCAGTAAATGAAATGACAAACAGCAAAGCGTCAACAAGTGGGAGAGAGCACGAGCATGAGTGAGAGCAAACAGGCGTGCGCGCAAGTTCGATTTTGCAAAACATCGATCACTCTCTCATTCACTCATACTCACACACACACACACACAATCATTGATTATTAATTGCGCTCAAGCTAAGACGCATAGAGCGAAAAAGAGAGTAACATGCAGAGAGAGTAAGCGAGCGGCCAAGAATGATGAAACAATAAAAAAAAAAAAAGACAAACATCCAATAAGAAAAATGAACAATTAACGGCATTTGATAAACATGAGTAATACAGCAACAACGCGCATCTTAATAAAATTGTCTCTTGTTGTTGTCATTGTCATTGTTGTTCTTGTGAATTATCTGGTTTGAGCGCTCTTACTTTTATTTGCAATACATGTATAATTCCAGGTAAAACAAATGAGTATATGTTTTGCTGCTATTGTTGTTGTTGTGTGGTGGCATTTATACTCTTCACACAATGAATAGAATTATAATAATAAAATTATCATGAATTTTGTAACAACGAAAAAGTGTCAACTCCGGTCATATAAAGTTTATGTACATACTTATATTCTTAATCAGCATGACCAGACAAATTGATATAGCCATATATGTTTGTCTATATACGACAGTATTGAAGTTAGCATCCTGAAATTTAGCTGAATCTTCTTTTTTGAGTGATCGTTCACCTCATTTGTTGGAGCGGACATAATCAGACTTCTGGAACTGTTAGCTCCCATACAAGAAGAGGAAAAATTAACAAATTAAAGTCAAAAATAACGTTTTTTGTTAAAAAGATAGAGTTATGATATGAGTTCTCATATTAACGTTTTCAACCATTAATTTACTAACATCCTACATCATCTACCAAGAGAGGGTCGAGTGGTCTAAAATTCAAGAAAAAAAACCTAACGAAATTGATAAAAAATTCATGGATTTCTATATAACTGACAAGAGAATGGGCGGGCCACTAAAAAAGGGCGTGAAGAAAGAGTATACAATACTCGACAAGGTCAAATAAAACTTCTTACTATGATTTTTCTTTGTTTTTGTGCGTTTGCACGCACCCGAAACAACAATAACAGTAATAATAATAATAATAACAACAACAACACACTCTTTTATGCGTTGTTTTGTTGTATCTTTTCTGTTTCTCTATGCGTATGTATGTCTGTTTTTGCGGCTGCCGCTGACATTGTTAACGGATGATTCAAGCCAAGTTCAAAGCGCTTACAACAACAATCATTTCATGCAATAACATGACTAATACATTAAGGCATTTGCACAATGGTTTTTTTTTTGTTTTTTTTTTTTGATAACTTACGATTTTGCTTAACACTCACTTTTTATTATTATTTTTCTTTTCGATTTCAGTTAAATACATATATATATATATATATATATATGTTATTTTTTTTCTTCTTAGCTGCTTGTTTACTTAAGCCTTTGCTTCAGGATACTCATAGTTTGCATAGATTTTTGCAATAATTCGTATTAAGATAAAGTACATAAAACAAAGCGCTGCAAAACGCCAACTTAACACTTCCATTGCATAAAAACTCGCAACAAAAAGTAAACGATAAAAAAATAATAAAACAATGTTTTCACTTTTTACAAAAAAAAAAATAAACAATTTAACAACGGAAAATTCAAAATACGTTTTCTATTGAAAGCGCGCAAAATGTCAAATGAAAATAAATAAAAAAAAAAAAATCCAACACTTGCGACAAACACGAACGAGAAACGCGAGCGAACAATTGACAAATGCGTCAGCGCGCAATGAATGAATGTATGGAATGACTGACTAACTGACTCCGAGCGAACTGAATGGGCAACAAACTCTAAAAAGTCAAATAAGTGAGAGCGGCTTACAAAACAACGCACGCACACACACGCACGCACGCAAGTGTATGAAACTGCGCCGGCTTAGAATCAAGCTTTGGTGCTCTTATCACACACAAACATACAGTTGGAGTGTCGCTCGATTTGCGCTTATTTGATAATTAGCCAAATGACTGACTGAGTGAATGAGTGAGCGAGTGTGAAACACATATACGACATTAAATTAAATAAATCTTCAAACTCAAATGAGCAACAACAAAATGCAGCATTTTGCATCGAACGTGATCGGCACCAAGGCAGCGCTCGTGTACGAAAACGAACAAAGCCGAACGCATGTGAGAGCGCATAATTGCTGCTTGTCGTTTGATTTAACGGTTCTTCGTCAATTGTCACCAATAAAAAGTGCAGAGCAGCAAGAAAAAAAAAAAAAAAACCAAATGAAATGTAATGAAATAAAAAAATGCAAAAACAAAAACAAATGTTAACACATCATAACCCATTGGCATCAAAGGGCATAACTCATTGCATATATAAAACACATTTAAGTAAAGTAGCGTATGCTGCCGCTGTCTCCGCCGCCGTTGCTGCCATAGACACTGTTGGTTGGCATATGCATGCATGTGCGTACATAGGGCCATTAACACCCGCATTTCAAATGTGCGCAGCTCTTTATTAAATTTTTCAATTGAAATGCTTAATTTTTAATAGTTTTTTTTAAGTTAATTTATACCTTTCTTTCTAACAGTGTTGTGAGTGTGTGTATGCGTGTTGGCTTGTCTAATGGGTGTAAGGGTCAATGCACTTGAAAAAAAAAATAAACGCAACATAATTGAGTCAATCCTTAATTAACTTCAGCGGTCCATTACACACTCTTCCGCTCCCATGTATGTACATACATTTGTACATACATACATGGGAAAAATGCTTGTGTATACTGCTATATTGCATTACATTCATGAACTAACATATTATATTATAGAAAATAGTTTTCGAATAAAATTGTTCATGCCCGAAAGTAACAAACTATTTGTCATCCTTTCTAGCTTTTTATTTATTTCTACAGTTTTCATTCTCTCACGTACTCTCTCTTACTGTCGCTCACGCAAAATAGGTTCCGCTATGTTGCTACACATGCAAGTAAACACCTCAGCGATCTTTGTCGTAATTGCCTGGAATGATTTTCCGTAACGGAATTTCGTGGCCATATTTAAATATATATATACATATGTATGGACGTATGTATGTTAAAATTTTTAAGCACGCTCCATATGATTGTTTGTTTTATTCGCTATTTCGGAGCGTCGAAATGGAAAGCCGAAACAAAAACTTTTTCAAAATGTATGCGCACACACACACAAACACAAACGCACATATACGTACGCATCAACCAAGCAGCAATAAACACAGTCATTTATGTGTTTAGTGAGCAGCATCAACAAGAGCGTTGACGACGATGCCGACGAAGAAGAAGCAGAAGATGAGGTGGAGTGAGTAGCGACGCATGAGAATTGCTCTTGTTGTCGTTGTTGTTGTTGCTGCTGCTGCTGCGACGTCGTAGGGCAAAGCACCATGGCAGCCTTAAAGGCGAGGGTGGTGACTGCTGACGTCGCTGCTTTCGATCGTCGACGTCAACGACGTCGTCGTTCAATCGTGTGAATTTTGGCTCGCTTCTAATCGAAATTGTTTTTTTTTTCACGTTTATATTTTCTGCTTCTTCTTTCTTTTGTTTGGTATTTGAAAATGAGCAACATGAAGCGAACCGTGTAAACAACTCGTGGCTAAAAACAATATAAAACAACAACAACAAAACCAAAAGCCGAAACACAACAACAACAACAAGAGCAACCAACAAATTATTGGAATAGCAAAGAAAATTTCTCGACGCTACTAAAGTCAATTGTTTTGAGTATGCACTGGAAAAATGTATAAAAAAAAAAACAAAAACAACAAAATACGAAATAGAAAAAAAACTGTTTTATTTGGAACTAAAAAAAAACAAAAACACGAAATCAACAACAACAAAAATTGTTTTTGATACACAGACGTGATTTAGTTGAGCATCGAATTGAACGAAAATCGAACGTGCGTTGCGCTGCCGAGAAAACACTGAAAAAACATACAAGAAACTTTACAAGTTTTAAAACAATTTCCAAAAAAACTACTGAAATTTTCTACTAATTCTGAAAGTGACATAAAGCAAAGAAAAGCCAAAAGAAAATTAGTCAAAAATTGCAAGCAAGAAAAGCGTTTGTTGAAATTTTGTTACTTTTGTTGTTGTTGTTTTAGGGCGGCACACTTACTTATGTAAATGCTTAGATACATAAACGAAAGCACAAAGTGAAATAAAGTAAAACAAAAAGGAAGTAAATTGTGTATATGAAAGAACAAACAAACACACGCATGCAAAACGTAGCGTTTTCATTTAATTAAACAAAAAGTAAAAAGGAAACATTTATATGCAATTTAAAGACGTACGTAGCCTTCATTTCACCGTTAAATTACAACAAAGTATCGTTGATAACTGAAGTGAAGTAAAGTTTTCGCCAAACGAGCACCGCCCAAGCGAAATACACACACACACACACACACACACACATACTAGCAGCCAAAGCAATCACCAACATGTCTTTGACACTTGCTGCACATGTTTACAACAATACAACTGACACCGGTATCACTCCGAGTAGCATCATCCTCAGCAACACCATCAGCACCATCAGCAACACCAATAACGTCAACAACATGAACAACAACAACAGCAGCAACAGCCTCCTCATCGATCACAACAACAAGGCACTTTTCCAGGGCTACTCGAATGAATTGTTAACATTCGCATGGCTCGCTTGCATCATTTTCATAATTGTCGGCGTGCCCGGCAATTTGCTAACAATTATCGCCTTGTCGCGCGGCAAACAGACACGCAACTCAACGGCGATCTTCATCATAAATCTATCCTGTTCCGATTTGCTCTTTGGCTGTTTCAATTTGCCATTGGCCGCATCGACGTTCATGAAACGCGCCTGGACGCACGGCGATCTCTTGTGCCGTCTCTTTCCATTGTTGCGTTACGGCTTACTTGCCGTTTCGCTGTTCAGCGTTTCTTTAATAACAATTAACCGTTATATAATTATAGCACATCCAAGGCAATATTTGCGGTAAGTTATTAGTTTTCATAAGCGCTATGTTACAACGCGCTAACCGAAACATACGACAATACACTAAAAAAAAAAAACACACAAGTGCTAGACTGCCGTATGTGTTGTATAGGCGTTTGTTACATAGGCGTATTTCATAATTATAAGCTTGATTCTCTGTCACTCTCTCTCACCCTCTTTCCAATAGCATCTATCAGCGTCGCTATCTTGCTATGATGGTTGCCGGCACTTGGATTTTAGCATTCTCGATTATGATACCAACATGGCGTGGCATTTGGGGTCGCTTCGGCTTAGATCCCGAAATTGGTTCCTGTTCGATACTACATGATCAATACGATCGTTCACCGAAGGAGTTTCTCTTTGTTTTGGCTTTTATGGTGCCATGTATCTGCATTGTTATCTGTTATGCGCGCATCTTTCATTTGGTGCACAAAGCAGCAATACGAACGCGTGAAACAGCGCAAAAAAATATGGAAAGATCAACAACGCCACCGGCAGCCTCTGGACCACCATCACCAACCATAAAGCCACCAAAACCGAAATCACCGATATTGCAGATCAACAACACGACTCTATCATTTATCGGCAAAGGTGAATCGATTGAATTCATTGATGAGAATGCATCCGTCGATAGTTTTCCTATTTCATATAAAATTAAGCAAAAGGTAAACAAAACAACAACAAAGCAACAATATTATCTAACACTGTTCGGTTGAGATCACCACGCAAAAAAGGGTGCCATCTTTTGTAATTCCATTTATGCATTTTTTTTTGCATTTACAGCAACCATCACAGACACAAACCACAAGTGATACAGTGACACAACCGACGCCGCTCAGCACGAGCAACAACCATCATCACCAGCAGCAGCAGCAACAACAACAAAATGGCATTGAAAAAACGAATGAGTGAGTTTTTTATGACAAAAAAAATACAGATTGCAAAATGTTGCAATTTTTGAATTATCTCTTTTATTATTCCCTACTAAGCAACAACAAAACAACATCTTCAACAACAACAAACACAATTAAAACTTCATTACGTACATCATTTACACGTTTTACGCCACGCAAAATGCATTACGTTTCGATGGGCAACAACAATTCGAATGCCTCATCGATTTATCCCGGCCGTATGAGCTCAAAGGATCGTCGTCTACTCAAAATGATACTTGTCATTTTCGTTTGGTTTGTCATCTGCTATTTGCCAATAACGATTGCAAAAATCTGGAAGGCGGCAACCGAGAAGCATGTCTTCAATGTCAGCGGCTATTTACTTATTTATTTGACAACTTGCATAAATCCGCTCATTTATGTGCTAATGAGCTCTGAATATCGGCGTGCCTATTGGAATCTATTGCGTTGTCGTCAAAGCGAAAAGCAACAACAGCAGCAGCAACAGCAAAAGAAACAGCAACAACAAAGACAACAACAGCAGCAACAACAACAACAACATTTGGAGGCGCAACAACGCACAACAAAAACGTAGCTGCCCATTTCACTGCACACGTTGCTAATATTAGTTACACCTATGTTACATAGCGCGCACACAACACATACAGCAGCATAGCATAAAGACGCATTAATCAATGAAAAGAGAACAGCTAAATCGGCACTAATGCGCCATTTTAAGTGAAAATTCATGTATTATTCTTTTTTTTTGGCATTGAAAAAATCCAGTTTATATAATATAATTAATTATTTTTTTGGTATTTTTTTTTTAATTAAGAGAACATTCGATTTTGAATTTGATATTAAATTGCAATATTAATTATTATCAATATGTTTTAATAGTAAATATGTATGTAAATGCTTTTTTTTTTGAATAATTGATATTGTTTGCGTTGTTCATTATCATTTTTTTTTTGTTTTTTTTTTTGTCATAGTTCAACTAAATTTTTTTTATATTAATTATTAAATTTTATTATTATCGAATTTTGTCTACTTAAAGTTAGTAACACAACTAAATGCCCCATTATTACAATATTCATAATTAACACGTTCATTGTTTTTGTTTTTATCATTTTTTATCTTTTTTTTTTGTCTTGACTAGTACGTACGCCTGACGTTACTCGGTATGTGTTTACACAGACTCCATGTGCTCGGACATCTCAAGTATAGGACTCTCGCTTAGTGGCTTAATGACCATTGCTGCCTGCCAATTGGGCGCGAACAAGTGATTGAGCACAGGCGTTGTTGACTAAATGAAAATAGAGGGGGGATGAAAGTGATAGAGTGTTGCATTTACAATAAGAAATAAACATAAAACTCATATGAAATGCACATTCGTCGGCGCGCCGTTGTTTACAAACGCTTGCAGTGCTGCCACTTTAGATTAATTAATTAATTAAGCAGCGCATGAGAAATTGTTCGCACCGTTCAATCGTTTATTCAACTCAACAAAATAAACGCATAAATAATACAAAAAAATGAAAGAAAAAGAGACGGACGGACAGGCAAAGCAAGTGCAACCAAAAATTTACTACTTACATGGTAATGCGCGCCGTTTGGCGACACTGGCGCCTCCTGTTCGATTTGGCATTTCTGTACTGCTGACGAATTCCAAGTGTCCATAATGGACGCATGGCGACTCATTAAGGGTTTGCATAATTTTGCTGTTGAGCCCGTTGACGATGAGGATGCGAGCACACCAAGATCGGCCGATTGTTGCTTTATGTACGATGTCTTTATGAAGCTTGGCGAGACCGCAGACGCTGATGAGGGCGCTGATTGACTGCCGCCGTAACCAGGCGATAGTGGCGTTGTTGTCAGCGAATGATGCATTTTGGCAGCGGCGGCAATGTTATTGCGCTGTTCCAACATGCTCAACTCATAAAGATCATCATTGAGTTGATCAACCACTGAGGCAGAATGATGAGCTTTATAGCTAGCGGCGGCGGCTGCCGCTGCATGTTCTTGTAAAATGTGTTGTTGTTGCTGTTGGTGCTGCTGCTGCTGATGATGGTGATGATGCTGTTGTTGCTGTTGCTGTTGGTGATGGTGATGATGATGACGATTTAGTTGTGTTTCGAGCGCATATTGTTTCTGAAATAGTTGACGTTTCTGTTGAAGCAAACGATGTTGCATTAATTGTTGTTGCAACGGCGGTTTGTGCATGCCAGCCGGCGGTGGCGGCGGCGGCAACGTATTCAAATGATGATAAAATAATACTGTATCAGCGTTGCGCGGCGGTGTCGTTGATGGTGCGGGCGGCAATGGCGGTGGTAGCGGCGCATGCGCGTACAGCTGCTGCTGTTGATGATGAGCATGACTATGATGATGATGCAATTGTTGTTGTTGCTGCTGCTGCTGCAAATGCAAATGATGTGAATGCGAATGCGAATGTGGCAAGGTTTGTGTATGCGGCGACATTGGTAATGATGGTGCCAGCAATGATAATGAATGATGATTCGAATGTTGTTGTTGTTGTTGTTGTTGTTGGTGTTGATGATGATGTTGAAATTGTAAATGATTATTGCTTGATTGCTCGACTGATAACTTATTTGCGAGCGTATAAAATTGACCATGTGAAAATTGACAATTGTTTATGCTATCCATGTGCATGAGATTTGTTGCATGGCCATGACCATGCCCATGATTATGTCCATGTCCATGACCATGACCACTGCCTAAAGGTGTTAAGCCGCCGCATGCGGCCGCTGTCGCTGCTGCAGCCGCTGCCGTCTTTAATGCAATCGCATCCTTTTGCAGCTGCTGTATTTCAAGCCAACCATTACGCTTGACATCATAACGATAACTGCCATAGAATGTGCCAGCATTTAAGAGTGCACCGCCACCACCCCCGCTACCGACACCGCTGCCACCGCCACTGGCCACTGGTGTGCTCATTATGCCTTGAGCAACGAGACCATCGCTAGCACGCCGTCCTTCCCTGTGAAAGATTAACAAATTTAATTTCACTGTCACGCGAAGGAATAAAAACTTACCTAAAATGCACCGGCGAACGTTTGCCCGCAAAGGGCACACCATGCTTAGCGGCGGCCTCCGCTGTACACAAATATTGCGTGGGTGCCATGCCTATGCCTGCAACCACACCCGGTGGTGTTGGTGACGCTAATGCCGACAATGGTAATGTTGAGATCGGTGTCGTCATTGTTTGATTAACCAGCATTGAACCCATAACCGAATTCAATTCATTGCCAGCAATTGCTGAGCCTGACGGCGGCATATGTATGCACGAATTATTACTACTGTATAATGAACGCTCCGATGAATGTTCACTGCAAATTGACGCCGGTCCCGCTGATGCCGATGACGTCGCTGCTATTAGCATCGAATTGCTGCTCATGCATGTTGGCAAACTGCCAACAATATCACCGACAATACTGGCACAACCACTGCTACCACCACCAACACCCCCACCACCGCCGCCACCACCACCGCTGCTACTGACACCGCTGCCATTTGGTAAAATGTAATCGATGCTCTCATAAGCTGAGCAATTACTTTTCGATGAGCCGCGACTTAAATTCTGACTGAGACTTTTCGTGTAGCTGCTGGCAATGACACCGCTCGAGGAACTGCTGCTTGCGTACGATTGCATGCGTTGCGTTTGTGTTGCTGTCAGATCAGTCGAAGACTGTGAGCCGCCGCCATCTATTAGACGCAGAAATTAGTAGGCAAATAAACACAGTACTTTATGCACAACATACCTTTAGTCTCAGTGCCGTGATCAGTTTCACAACCTTCATCCGTGCTTGAGCTGCCTTGGGCATGTACTCGCTTACCATTGATAATCGTCCTGACAACAACGCCATTTGCCTCATCGCCGCTCTTTACGCGACCATTTTTCCTATATTTGTTAAAATAACATGAAATAATAAAGAATTCATTAAAAAAAAAAAACCCTTGAGTTCTTCTTCTTGACTCACGCGCTGCCATTCAATATGTCTGACGTCGACTTTAAAGCTTGTGTACGTTCGCCGCCATCACACTTATTCGTTGTCTGCTTCGTTGTTGTTGCGTTAGTTGTTGTAATAGTAGTTGCAGTCTGTTGTTCGTTAGTTTGCTAACGAAATTAATGCTTATTATTTGACTAAACTAAACTCACACAAAAAACAACTTACCTCTAATGGCAGTGGACTTTCTTGTAGCGTTTGAAATAAACGTGTCGCCTCAGCGGACATTTTATAACGGAAACTTTGATTAACATTACTTGTTGAGGAATCAAAACTTGTTGAATTTATTAGAGTTTTTGCATCTTTACGTATTTTTTTTGCATCAGTCTGATTTTGATAGTGTTGTTGTTGTTGATGTTGCTGTTGTTGTTGCAGCTCACATTCAGTTAGTAAATCGGCAGTGCGTGGTTGTTGTTGTTGTTGTTTAGTATCAGCAATTGCAGTTGACTGTTAAATTATTGTAAAATGTTAATTTGAATCACTCTTTCTTTTTTTAATTAAATTGTTGTACAATGAAATTAAATGTATGCAAAACAATTTAAATCAAACAGCAATAAGCGCTTATAACATTTGCATGACATTCTCATAGCTAAAATGATGAATGAATGCAAAGCTAAATAAATGTATGAGTGTGTAAGTGAGTGAGTGAACACGCATGCTACTTCATTTTATAGTTTCTGCTTCTTACTTGCTCTTTTATATTTTATGCATACTACGTGCAATACAAAGCATGCTGAATTGGAGCAACGTTTGAATGTCATTGTTGCGTTCTCACTCACACATGCGTTGCGAATATGAACGCAGTTTTTTTTAACGTTTCATATGTTTAATGTAATGCTTACCTGCTGCAAGAGTAAACGACAATCCTCAGTGCTTTGTTTTATAATGCATTCGCTTATATTCTGATGCTGATGATAAAGCAAACTTAATTGTGGATGCTGTTGTTGTAATTGATGATGATGATGATGATGCTGATGATGTTGTTGAAATTGATGATGATCAGTTAAACCATTTAGTTGCTGATTTGATGATAAATTTGGCTCTTTAGTTTTTAAATTAACTAACGATAGTAGTTTACTATTATTGTCGATGCTGAACGAGTTGCCAAATGAACGTTGGCAGTTAATACTTAAATTATGGCGACTTAGTCTAGATTGAGTTGTTGTTGCTGCTGCTGCTGTTATCGTTGTTGTAGTTGTTGTCGTGGTTGTGGTAGTCGTCGTCGTTGTTGTTGTAGTTGTTGTGGTTATTGGCGGCGGCGGCGGCGGCGGCGGCGTTTTTGTTGTTGTTGCTGACGACGCTGCCGTTGATGCCACTGTTTCAAAATAACGTTGAGTCTGCCGTTCTGTGCCAATTACGCCGCCATGCAATGTTAAACTCAATTCAGCAGCAGCGACTGTGGCAGTGCTCATGCTTTGGCGTGCCGTTAAAAGTTGCTGTTGCTGTTGTTGTTGCTGATGTGCTAAATGATTGGCGGTGGTGTTCGCATTGTTGTTGGTGGTGGTGGTGTTATTGGTATTTGTGTTGGCCATCAATTCATCGGCAATATTAAATTTACCACAATCGACGCCCATTAATACAGTCTGATGTCTGCTTAGTCTTATTTGTTGTTGTTGCTGCTGCTGCTGGTGTTGTTGTTGTTGTTGATCCTTTTGCAACATCATTGGTGTTATTGTCGTTTGTGTTTGCATTTTGGTATCCTTTAAATGTTTACGCACACTATGCGTTGCTAATGAACTAGCCGAACATTCAACTATCGGCTTAACATTATAAAATAATTTCGATGTTGCATTACTTAATGGATCGTTAGCAGCAACGGCCGCCTCATAAAGCGGTAATGTTGTTGCTGTTAATTTTGGCATTACGCTACAGCCGCTGGACGTACCACTGGTACTGGCAATGCCACTACCACTGCTGGTGGCGCTAAGCTGTGCGGTTTCCTGAGTTGCTTTCTTATTATTGACACGATCGAGCAAAAGTAAATAGATTGCCGCAACATGATCATAGCTATTCTTTTTCAAGCTTGCCTTTGTCTTGTCCGGCGCAATGCCAACATATTCGGACATTATACGTAAAATATCCTCATTTGGTTCAACAGCGCCGGCCGCATAACGTTCCGCCTTTTGTACGCTATTGCCGTAACGTGACATATGCGCAGCATCTAATAATTCCGGGCACAGCCAACGATGATGCTTTATCTGTTCGATTGTATAGCGACGTGTCGGCTCAAGTACAAGCATGCGTCGTATAAGATGCTCGCATTCTAAAACCGAAATTAGTTAAACTTTTGGATAATATATAAAACATATAAAAATACGCACCTGATGACATGAAAAACGGTATACGAAAACGGCCGGAAAGCACACGATCGCGTAAACTTTGCAATGTTGAGCCATCGAAAGGCAAAGCGCCACAAACGAGCACATAAAGCACAACGCCCAAGGACTAATTAAGCGTGTATGTGTGTGGAAAACAATTAATTGCAAAAAAAAAACAAAAATTTTATACAATAGACTTCATACCCAAATATCAATTTCGGGCCCCGTATACTGTTTGCCTTCGAAAACTTCGGGCGCGGCATAGGGCGGTGAACCGCACCAGGTTGTGAGCAATTCACCATCTTTAAAATGATTCGAAAAACCAAAATCGGCAATTTTAATATTCATATTAAAGTCCAATAGCAGATTTTCAGCCTTTAAATCTCGATGTACGATGCCCTTCTGATGGCAATATTCGACTGCTGAGAGTATCTGCCAGAATTTAAAACGTGCAGCAGTCTCCGACATACGCCCATATTTGGCAATGTAATCTGCAAGTATGAAAATGTCTGTTTAATATCTTTACTAAGAACATGTCAAAGGGCGAGCTTACCAAAAATTTCACCTTGACTGGCATACTCCGAAACAATGTAAATCATATTTTTAGTCTCCATAACCTGTACAACGAGAGAGAGAAAAAGTAAGCGAAAAAGTATATGTATTTGATTAAAGCCTTAAAGCAAGCAGTTAATAAACAATTCACCTGATAAAGTTTTATAATGTGCGGATGATTTAAACGTTTCATGATCTCAACCTCACGATAAACTTTTTGCAAATTTGTTGCATCCAATTGTGATTTGTCAATGATTTTTATGGCAACCTACAAATATGCAAATGCCGTAAAAATTAGTGCTAGTAAATATGTACATAAATAAAAATAATACAAAACAAAATACAAACTAACCTCATTCTTTGTTATGCGGTGACGTGCCAATTTGACGACAGCAAAATTACCTTTGCCAATGGTACGTTCGATGTCATAAAAACCGACACGTATTGGCTCCTTTAGCTTAAGCAGATCACGATGCGTTGCACCTGTTGTTGTTGAGCCGCCGGCACCGGCACCGGAGCCGGCGCCACTGCTAATGCCAACGCCAGCCACAATGCTGCCAGTAAGCAATTGTTTGGCATTAAGAACATCTTTGCATGCCTCCAGCACATCCATTGACGGCAAACGTGATGCTGTTGTCGGTGCTGGTGGCGGTGGTGATATTGATGTCGTTATTGTTGTTGTTGGCGTTGCTAGCGCGGTTGCCATTGTTGTTGCAGTGGTTGGTGATGTTAATGCAAGTGAAAATACATCCGTGCATAATTTTTTGCCGTTGCTACGTGTTATTGTGCACTCATATTTATTCTCCGCGGAGCACAACTCTTTGATCATTGTTGGCGTCGTGGCTGATGCAGTCGTTATGGACGTAACGGTTGTTGTCGTCGTCGTTGTTGCCATCGTTTCATCTTTGTCAACAACACGCTCATTTGACGCATTCAATGTTCCTCTGCTCGGCTGCTGCTGCTGCGGCTGCGGCTGTTGGTGCTGTGTGAATGACATCGCTGCCGTTGTTGTTGACGTTTGCGTTGGCGTTGGCGTTGACAACGTTACGTTTGCAGTTGCTGTTGATGTTGACGTATGCGCGCCTGTGCTTTGTTCATTGACGTTCACAATACGTGTGCTATTGCAACGTTTATTTTTGCTGTTACATGCATTGTTGCCATTGCCATTGCCGCTGTGCTCACTTCTATGCTGCTGTTGCTTATTACTACTACTGGTGCCGCCAACGCTTTTGCTGCTGCCGCTTTCGCTCTCCACTTCACATTCACTCATTTTGTTTCATTCAAAAAGCGAACATGGCGTGCGCCTTTAAAGAAATTACTATTATTATAACTATGATTATTATAATTATAAGGCTCGCCTATACGTCTCATTGTTAAGCTTACACAGCCAGCCTTGTGCCATCCTTTGTGCGATTTGTTATTACATGTCAACAACAAGTAACAAGTACACTGGCAATGACGCACGCCAGAATGGCGCACATTGAATGCGTGCGTCAACGTTACAGACGAAAAACGCGCGCGCGTCCGGAAAAATCAATAATAAGCTGCGTTTTTGCGAATTAATTTTGTTTCTTATTTTGTAGACATTTTTTTTTTTGACACTTTGAAGTTGATTCTTTCGCTTCACACACTAAAACTCAAAATATCACTGACCGCCAAATCATAACAGTAATTCAATTAGTAAGTTATAAAAGGAGCCGCAGCTCCACAGTAGCAGCAGCAGCGACCACTGCAGCCGCCTTGCGTAATTTCGTAACAACAAAATAATGTTATATGTGTTGTTGTTGTTTTTTGATGCTGTATGCTTGCAGTACTGCGTGTTAAAGTTGTCTAGCGCGTCTAGCGTGGTTTCTATTGTCTTGTGTTGTATTGAGTGTTAAAGATGACGGCCCAAAATCATTATTCAGTTACGGCGATGATCATTGGCCTTACACGAGGTCGCCAACATTGACGGCGCCGCCGTTTGATTCTTTGCTGTTCAATGTCGCCATTGGAAAACACTTCAAACTTTCATTATAAACACACACACACGCACACGCACGCACAAAAATATTTGCACCATAGAAATTTAAAAAAATTCGTATTATGAATTTACCTGAATTTGTTGTGTTTTTTTCTTTTGTTACTTTTCATTTATTGTTCTACTAATATATATTTTTTTATTTTTCATTACTGTTTTTTTTGCGTATTTAATATTTATTTATAGAATTTGTTTTTTTTGAATGTTATTTTTACTTAACAAAATAAAAGCAAAAAAAAAAAAAATTTAAAGAATAACTAAAATTTAGGAGAAAAACGTTGTTCAACGGCATGAATACCGTTATGAACGACAACAACGTACTAAACGCGTAACAAAGCAGAAAAATTTCTCTTGATGACATTTTGCATTATGATATGTGATGGGCGAGTGAGATGACATGATGATGACGCATGCGCCATTTCTGCAATTGGCATGTCTGTAGTTGACAAAATGAAACAAAAACAAGAAACACACCAACAAAAAAATATTAAAATTACAAGAGTACCGTTAGCATGGCTGGATGCGCGTATTTGCTTGTGTGTATTTGTTGTGTTCATTTTTAGTTTTCTTATTTATTTTATTTTTACTTATTTTTTCCTTGTAAACCGATGACGAACCTACGTTACCGGCGTGTCGTGCCATGTGAGGGTGTGCGCGAGGTCAGTACACGTTGTTATGCGTAGGAGCCAAGGACCTCAAAAATGACACATAACAACAACAACGACAAAAGTAACAACAACACATGCTTGTCATCATTTACGTCTGTTTTATTTGCGTTTCAGCAGCGACTGCAACCAAATTTGAACTCAACCCTAACCTCATTTGTGCAAATAATGAAAGAATTTTTTGTTTTTGTTTTTTACGTTTAAACAATGTTTTTTTTTGCGTTTTATTGTTTTAAACAATATTTGTACAGTATTTAATAGCTATATGCATAGTACATACAAACATATATATATATATATTTTACTTTTTCCTTATTTTATATTATTTATACATATATAATTATATATATGCATAGGTATGTATATATAAAAATACATCATAATTAGAATATCAAATGGAAAATTGTTATAATAAAATAATATATGTAAATGACATTAGTTCATTTTTCGACTTCGGTAATATATAACGGTATATACCATAAATATATGTATATATATGTACAATCTTAAAAAAAAATGTATACATATATTCATGTATTTAAATAAAACAAAAATTCTATTCCTTTTAACAAAAAAAAGGAATTGGAAAAATAACATTAAATCAGACATTCATAAAATCCTACACGGCATTCATAAGAAAACTACGCACACACACACACACACAGAATTATTTATTATCTTCAGGGTGTCTAAAGTGCATTTGAAATGTGTACAAAACAAACATTTACCGTTATAATACCCAGATTTACGCCACACTTTGTAAATATTACGTATACGCACCTACACCTACAGACACACACACATATATATATATTTTTACTCAAACCCACACCCACATAGAAAGCACATTGCTGACAGTGCATGTGAATGTGAGTTTATGTTTGCATGTACGTAAGCAGTTGCTGAAATTGCGTAGGCGTCTGTCACTGTGACAGTGTCAGTACCAGAACCTGAGCTGTCAACTGACACAGAAAGGCCACGTGCTGTTGCTGCTGCTGCCATATTTGGTGTCCTATTTACGCGGCAGGAGACTTTCGTTGCCATCATAACAGCGTCGTTTGAAGTCACTAAAGAAATGACGTCGATTCTGCATGCTTCGCTGATCGGTGGTAATGTTAACAGTTTGCGTCGTATTGCTGAGTAGTAAATGAAATATATATATATGTATTTATAATATGTATGATAACAAAAAGAACAAGTTTTTCTGTTAGCCACGTATGCACGCACCTCGTTTTAGTGAGCACAGCGCAACCATTTTCCAATGTTGTCTGTAATGAATATAAAGTTGCCAGATTGAGAAGACTATCGTGCTCGTATATCTCAATATCAGGCAAACGTATCTGCGTTTGGCGCGGATCTTGTAGGAAGCGTGCCAAACGTTCATTGACGCTTAGCTTAATGCTGAAACCAGGCCGTTCACTTTTGATGCGTCGACAGCCGGCGCGTATCTCACGCACTTCGCTTGCCTGCATTGGCGGCGATGATGAGAGAAACGGATTCGATGTCTCACCGGACATTTCACTTTCGATTTGTTTGACCGGCGGCATGCCACCATCATCGTCATCGCACATATTGTTATCCATATCGGTACTATTGTCAATGGCATTGCAGCCACTACCGCTGACAACAGCGGCAAAGCCACCGCCACTGATGCCGCCGCCAATGCAACCACCAAAGTTGGCATTGCGCTGTGTTGCAATGCGTATGGGTTCGGAGGCAGCTGGCAAGCGTGTCTTATCCTCAAATAATGTGGTTGTCGGTAATATGTCAATGCCACCGATAGCGCTTGGTGTCAATGTTATTGACTCGGAACCGGACATGAGCGTATCATCCTCGCCGATTGTATCATCGGAACGTATTTGCGGTAATGTTGATTTCTTTGTTAGTTTGCGTTTCGGATCATACTTAAAGCCGCCGGGCACAAATTCATTGCCCGGCCAATCAGTGAGTTCGTCATCGCCCTCGCGATCGGTATCATTGGGTCGATCATCGTCTTCACTGTCCGACGAGGAGCTAAGCGAACTGGAACTCAGGAAATCTGTCAAATCTGTGCAATCCATTGACCGTTGCAGTTCTTCTACTGACATAAAGCCAAATTTCAATTGTTGTGCGCGACGTAAACGATGTCGCATGGCCTTTGTTGCTGCCGCGGCCGTAGCTGCTGAAACTGATGCTGTTGATCCTGGCTTAGCCAAACCCGCAATTGTTAGCGGCGGTGGTGGCGGCACTGTCGCTGCCGTCACTGTTGATGGCATGTTGGCAGCGCTAATTAATAAATTGTACTGATTCTTTTTACGATGCAAATGATGATGTTGATGTTGATGCTGATGATGATGTTGGTGATGATGATAAAGTGCGACACTACCATATGGTTCCTGTTCATCAACTTGTGGCAACTTTAATTGTTGCTGATGCTGTACGGTTGCCTTTGTATTTGTTTTCAATAAAGCGACATCCTCGCCAGGCACTGTGGTGTCATTTAAGCTTATGGGATATAACGCTGACGATTTCGTCAACGGCGATGGGCCACTCAGCTGCAACTCACCTGTTACTGTATTTGCAACATCAATGTTTACATTTGTTTCATTAATAATGCTAGGCAAGATGGTGTTGGCACCGTCGTGCTTACTTGTGGTTATATCGTCGACATTTTCCTCAGTCTTTTGCAATTGTGAAATGCGCTCAATTTTCGAGAGCAATCCCTTGTTCAGCGGCAATAGACGATCGCTATGCGGTTTTGATGTCGATGAATAGCTGCGCGGACGCATGCGATACTCGTCGAGGTTCGCGTGACGCGGCATACTGGACGAATGTGCCGCTTTTGTTGCGGCCAAGGCATGATCATGTTCCTGATATCTGTCACGATTTGATCGTTTACGTTTACCACAAAAGAAAAAGGTTGTGCGTTGATTTCGACTGAGGCTGTTGTTGCAATTGTTGTTGTCCGTTTTAAGCAAACGCTTGCGTACTGTGCCCGTCGTTGTCGTTGGCGAATCACCGCCAGTGCCCTCCATCATGGTTGTCAGACCAGAGGTGAGTACTGGCGGCTGTATTGGTGATTCCGTGTAGCTTTGCGGTGATGTAGGCACATTTGAATTAGCAAGCAGATCGAACTCCATGGACATTCGCTTGATTTTACGTTTACGTCTTGAACTCGGCTTATAGAATCTGCATTGGAAATTTAGAATGTTATTGTAGCATATGTGTTATTTATGTGCACTGGCATGAAAGCGTACCTTGCTGGACTAAAGTTCGCCTCGTTTAGTGAATCCGATTCGAGCGTGCCCAGACGTATGGCTGCATTTAATGACTTACAAGGCAAACGCAGCGGCATATTGCCATGGTGTTTTTCATCTGAATCACTTGCTGGCAATGCTACATTGTGCATATCTAGACCATCAAGATTCGCACTGACATGCTGTGGCGTAGTGTGACTATGTGCGTGGTTTGCAAGATCCGTTGGACTGCTCGACGAATCCTCCGTTGGTTGTGGTGCGCACGCTGTAACACATTATACAAACAATTGTCTAGCATTATAACACATTTGCAAAATTGCACTCGTATTGCCAGCAGTATCATTTGTGTCCAGTGTCATTTGTGTGCAATACTTACGCAAATTACCAGTAGATCGAGTTCTGCGACGCGAACCCCACCTACTGACACCACAAGCCCTGAACAGGAGCGATGTCTCCTCCAATGCCAGCGTCAAATCATGCGAAAACTGGTCCATTGGCAACAGTTTCTGCTTATTGACGTTGCAAGGGATCAGCGACAGTTGCCTTAAAAAAAAAAACCAATATCAATAAACTCTGCGGACGCCTAAACCAAATTTCGTCTCTCTTTTTTTTAGCAGGTGCACTCAGTAGCAGTGATGCCAAGCCAGCTTTTTCCACGTTGTTTCTGCCTTTTTTGAGATTCGATTACGGGAAAAACTATAAATCAGTGGAATTCAAGAAATCTGAATTTTTTAATCAAAACTGTGTTTATTTTTTCTATTTTTTTCTTTTTTTTAATTCTATGGCACTTTATTAAGTGAGCTATTTTCCGTTTTTACGCTACAGTGCTTGCTACAGGTTGTTTTTGCGTCTGAAATATGGGTAATAAAATATTTCGACACTTGAATAATGAGACAAAACCATTTGGCTTTCAGCGAGTAGCGAGTTGCGACTAACGAGTGGCGACAGACAACAATGGCTGTTCAAATATTAGCAATACG
>JBAMBP010001516.1:0-46403 GCA_037044515.1 Phortica magna
CACATTTCAAAACGTAACCGCGCGCTGCTCGCGTCAACGCAACGTTTGCTGCTTTCGCTTCGTACATTGTCGCTGCTAGCGTCAGCGACGACTTTGGCTGCGTTTCATTTTCCGTGTTTCACCAAAAGAAAAAAACAATTTAAACGAGGTTGAACGTTGTGGCGCTGTCACTGAGAATTTGCTGTTGGGTTTCACTCGGCGGCTGCGACGCGTGCATGGCCAAGCAGAGCAGCGACAACGACAATGACGACGACGTCGACTACGACTACGACGACTTTGACGAGTGATGGCGAAACGAAATTTTTGTTTTATAAAACACATATACATACACACGCACACCATCAAACACACGTGCACGCACGCACATTGTTTGAGGTCGACTATTGAAAAGGAAGTTGAATAAAATCAACAACAACAACAATTACGACAATGAAAATTGAGTGCGTTGTCAAGAGAACAAGCAACGCGCATGTCTGCACTGAGAGAGCGTGCGTGTGTGTGAGCGGGAGAGGGAGCGCGTGTGCTAGAGAGTGTGCAAAAGCAGCTGATAATTTAACTACAAGTTGCTTGTTGGCCTGCTTGGGTTCTTTAACGTTTATTATACGCAGTCGGCAACATATGCTGATAACGCACTCTGTGTGTGCCTATGTATGTGTGTGTGTGAATTTGTGTGCATGTAATGCTTGAGTGTGTGCGTGAGTGTATTTGTGTGGCATTTGGTATATCTGTTGACAGGACCAACCGCACTGCGTTGCCTGCCTATCTTATGAGCGTATGTTTCTTGCCAACAAATGCCGTCCGTCCAATTGTCTGTCTGTGCGCCTGCTGTGTTCGACCGCACAGTAGATAAACTGTAATCATTTAGTCATGCACACACACACTCATATATATATATACAACAACTGATACACAAACGTGCTAAGCCAAATGAAGCGAATATAAAAACGCTCGTACAATTCTACTTCATTTACCGTTTGTTCGTTTGTTTTTTTCTTATTTTCCTCCCCTAGTGTATTGTTACCTCTTGTTGAAACCTCTTCAGGCTGTCTGATTGTGCAAACGTCCAAGACGCCCAACCGCCCGCACAAAACGCTTCACTTCAAAATTATGACTTTGCGTGCTGCAAAGACCCTTAGCCAAACAAAGTATCTAAGTGTATTCTCATAGATATGTAGATACACTTATTTGTATCTGCAAGTGTGCACATGTTCTATTTGGGGGTGGTTGTGCCGCATCATTAAAACGCGGCAGACGGACAGACAGACAGACAGACATATGCCGTCTTCGGCTGCGTCGTCAAGCATGTCATGTGCAGACCTCCCAAGTACTTCTTTTGGCCCTTTACATTTATGATGTGCAAATTAGCAACAAGCGCAGAAAGCATTTCGAAGCCCAGGCAAGCCAATCAGTCATTCAATGTGTTGCACATTAGTGGAGATGCCGTGACGCATTTGTTTTGCAGCTGCTTTGTAGTCAACGAGATACATGGCACTGTGGCAGTAAAATTCTTTCATTTAATTGAAAAAAATACAAAGTCTCTTAGAAATGCTCTTCGTTCGTTGCATAGTCGAGAACGTTCGATACTAATTCGGACACTAATATCAGAGGTTAAAGTCTTTTTTTCGATAGAGTCATGAAAAATGAGTATTTTTTTAATATTTTTTTTTTTAAAGAAATTTTTATCAATTTTATAAAAGTAATAATACAACTTTATTACGTATTTATTAAAGTTTATTTCATTTAATTTACAGGAAAAAATATATTAAAAAAACAAAAAAATTGTCCAAATTTTTGAAGTGGTTCTAATGTAGTTAATTTCTTCATTGAAATATTTTTTTAGTCAAACGTCTTAAAGTATATTTTCAAATACACTTTAAAGTTACAATAAAAAGAGTAAAATATCTTTAAGTTTAGGATCAACATGCAAAGCAAATGTTAAGTAATTTCAATGAATGCAAAGCGTTAATTAATATTATAAACAAATCATTGAACTGAGTAAAGTAATGTTGCAACTTGAGTGTTGGCTACAACACAACAACAACAACAACGACAGCAACAACGACAACAACAATAATAGCATACACGATTTACTTGACATTAATTTCCATAAATAAAACTTCAACCAAATCAGCTGACAATAACCCAATTTTTTGGAATTTTATTATTAGTTTTTTTTATTATATGTTTTTAAAAAAAATGAAAAATAAATGTGATTTGCCTTCGCAGCTGTTACGCCTGCGCAGCAAAACATGAGCGCTAACAGGGACAGGGGCAGGGGCAGGGGCAGAGAGACACAAATTTCAATGTGTTAATTGCTTCAACTGTGTTTGCCTTCTAACAAAAACATTAAACAAAATGTATAATAAACAAGTTGAAGAAATCGGTAGGAAACATAAAACATTCCAAAAAAAGGTAGAAAAATGGTCAGCCTATAAAGATTGCGTGCGATCAGATCGGATCAGATCAGATAAAAAGATACTTTAATTGTTAGCTAAATGCCGTGGGATAACTTCCGCAATTGAGCGCGTCAATGAGCAAGCGAGAAAGTGTGCGTGTGTGTGTGCGTGTGAGAGAGAGAGAGTGAGTGCATGAGCGAGCGAGTGAAACTTTGCGTTTTCTTTTTGCAGCTTTCTTCACACACACAACAACTTTTCGTAACACATCGTTTTTTTTTTTTTATTAAAAATTTTTTTAGGGATTTCACGATCTCTTTTTGCTTCGTCTTCTTCTTCTTCGGCTGTCGGCTGCTTACGTCTGCTAAGAAAGTCAAGCGAGCAAAGCGAGAAATTTACATTTCACATTTTCACATTCATTTTTGTTACTTTTCGCTTCTTTATTGCTGCTGCTGTTGTTGTTGTTGTTGTTGTTGTTGCCTTGCCAAGTGTTCGGCTTTGACTCATCTCGGCTTCGTTCGTCGGCGTTGTTGTTGTTGCTGTGTGTATTTGCTCTGATTTCCGCATTTCACAAACGAACATAGAAATCTCAAACATTTTGCTCTCAAACACAGATACAACCTAATCGCGCCGCCCCTCACCCACACTGCCCCACACTCATTGCAGCACAGTCAATAGCGCAACTTAAACGCACGCCACTTTCCCACCGCCTTGTTGAGCTCTAAAAGATCTTCTTATGAGGTTTCTGTGTTTGATTTGTATCTTTTTTTTTTTTTGCTTCGTGAAGTTCGCTTTATGCTCAGATAAATTGTATCTTGTTGCTGTAATTATTTGTTTGACGTTTTGGTGTTGTGTTGTGTAGTGTTATGTTATGTTGTTTTGTAATGCGACCGATTTAGTTTTAGGCGTCAATTATGATTTGACCCCACAAGCGGGGGTACACTGTTTATCAAACGGGGCGTTGTCATGCAACTTTGGAATACAAAAAAAAATCAAAAACAAAACAGACACACAAAAAAAAAGTAGTTCAGCCATTAATCATTCAATAGATTTGAAATTTATATTTTGTAAATAGTTTTTTTTTTTTTTTTTATCGTTTTTGGAGATATTTTCGTGTAACAAATAAAAGAAAACACAACAAAAAAAAAACAATGAAAAAAGGTCAAAAAGTATCTGTTGCAATATGTAAGCGCGTTTTTGATGAGTTTCTCTTTCGCGCTGTTTTACTTTTATCGAACGAACGAACGAACCAACGAACCAACGAACAAAAAGCTTCCGTTTATGGGCGTACAAATATTTATTGCATAAATCGTGTTACACAGAACGCAACAACAACAACACCAACCACGTCAATGACAAGCTTCATCGTCGCTGTCAAAGGTGTGGGAAATGTGTCGGTCAAATCATGTGTTGTTGTTGTCGTTGTAAGACACAAACGATTGTGGTCAAAATTATATTAGTGCCAAGGGCGTAGCCAAGTGGCGACAAGGGGAGAGGCGTGATGTTTAGAATGTGAGACCAAATTTTGGACAACTTCTCTTATAAGTGTGTTGTTTATATATTGAATTATTGGCATGTCATGCTAATGTAAGTGCAACAAGAAAGGAAGTGGTAGCTTCTATATGCAAATGAGCAAATGCTAATGATTTGAGTCTTCAAAAAGGACAAAGCAAAGGACATACTAAAAATCTCGAAATGTTGGTTTTTAAAGTCATTGCATGGTCTCCAGATAAGTCTCTGGATCTCAACACATTTAAGCATTGCCAACCAATTTGAATTATGACAAATCATTTTTTGTGTTCTTTTGAACCATGTAAGCTTTCATTGGTAGTACAACTATTTTTGTGACCACAGCTGTATATATTTTCGAACGTTTAAATAGATTTCAATCAAGTGTTATTCAAATATAAATAATTCGTATTAAAATACAAATTGGGAGACATGAAAATGTCAATAAAATGAGCCAATTTGTCAACGTTTTTGTGCAATGAACATGAAAGATCTTTTAAATTTAAGATAACAAAAAAAAAAACATTAACAAAAATTGTCAAAACAAAGTATCATTTTGTGCATGCAGGTAAAAGATACAAATGCCGAAAACGATCAAAACAGAGCAGCGGGCGGCAAATCAAATGGCAAAAAGGCCACACAAATGGCAATGGCCATGACCAATAGCCGATCATCAGACAGTGCAGTCGTTCCGGATCAAAGAAAGAACAACAATTAATAACAAAAGAAAAAAGGAAGAAAAAAAAAGGTCAACAAAAAAAGATAAATTATGAAATTTCAAATGCGAAATGAGATTTGGCAGAGGCCACCGTGCTGCTGCGGCTGACTCCTGCCCGATTTGCACAAACATATCCCATGGCGTCTGTTTGCGCTCATTAAACGCAAAAGTTGCCACTATCAGACCGACAAAATTCATGCAGAAAAGAAAGGAAAAGATAGATCGATGTACTTGTGTAATTGCACCTGTAGACGAGCGACCCGTAAGCCAAGACGGCTGTGTGCATGTGTGTGGCCACCAGTGGAATAAGAACAACAACAACAACAGAACCTTCTTAACAATTACACTACAATGGCATATAATTCAATCTTCGTCTTTTGCTCGCTCGCTTTGTGTTCTTGTACCTTTTTGATGGATTCTTGTTGCCTTTTCTCAGCATTATCTTATTCTATTTATATATATATATATTGTTTTTTTTTTGTTTGACGGTTCGCTAAGGTGAGTAATGCAAAGAAAGCCCATAAAAGTGTCTAAGGTGACGGGAAGTGAAGAGCAGCGCAGCGCAGAAGAATGAGTGCAAGCGAACAAAACAGAAGCAAAAAAAAAAAGACCAAAGACTATCAAAACTATTGCACCCTTTTGGATGTACGTCAAAGTATCTAGATACATGTGCACTAGGCCAATTTCTGTATTGCTCTGCTTGTTGTTGTTTCTTTGCTTTTTTTTTATTTTCTTTTCTTTTTGTTTATATGTTTACCAAGTTGTTCTCAAATGCTTGTGGTAAAATTAAAGAAGATACGCGGTGCACGACGACGGTGGCAGGCAAGACGAGACGACGGTCACAACGACGGCGGTCCCAAGTGCGTGCTGTGTGGTCTCGCACATTGATATGTGTGCGTGCGTGTGTGTGTGTTCGACTCTGTGCACTGCTCGATTTGTGTATCTTGGGACAAACTTCAACGCAACACACACAACTCATATTTAAATCCAAAGTGAATTACAAACAAACAAAACAAAACAACAACAACAACAACAAAAAATTAAATTAACCAAGCTGCGTAAACAGTTCAACAGTCCAACACAGTTTGCATTAATGTGCAAAGTTTAATTGTATCTTTTGTAATGAAGTAGTAATGTCATTGCTCATTATTGATGAGCACTTCAGCTATCAAACTTCAGCTAGAGGATACTTTATGCACTTCACTGATAAACGTACACCATTAAAGTATTCATTCACTAATTGATGCTTCTTCATTCAATGCTAATAATGATAATTTTAAATTTTAAATGTTATGCCACCAAAGTTGCAATCATTATGGTTAAACAGAAGGCAGTCGCAGAACTTAAACACACACACAGATACAAAACTTAAAACCTTCTACACTCAAGAAAAAAATAAATAAAATTCAGCGTTGGTGGCATTTTTAATAAAGCAACAACAACAACAACAACAACAGCAACAACTTCTTCCTTTTGAGTGCCTTTGCCATGAGTTCCAAGCGAGGATAGACGAAGTCAATGACGACCAACGACCGACGACAAGTTGCTGAGAAACCGACCGAAAAAAAAACCCTCATCCACATTCATGTCTTTTGTTTTTCTGTATCTTTTATCTTATTATTGTGTTTTGTTTTTGTTTTTTATAATAACTTTTGTTGTTATTGGCATTTTGAGCAATCAAAACATAATCGATGAGCGTCTCAGCACACATTCAAAGGCAAACACACACACACACACTCAATCAACGCCCACCAACATCTTTTGAGGGGCTTTTTCTATATTACATGTTCAATATTTACTTTCTTGCTGACAAATAATTCGAAATGACCTTTGACACTCATAATTGCTGCTATTTTCTTTTTGTTTTAAAGCTCATATTAGCTTCTTTTTATACCCTGTACCTTATGAGGGGGAGACATCTCCGATAATACAAAGTATCAGTAACAAAAGAGAAGTCGATTTGACCATGTCCGTCTGTCCGTCTGTCTGTATGAAGGCGTCCTTCTCGGATACTATAATATATAGAACCAAAATTTCTTTTCAGAACGATTCTATTTAGTTTTTCCATGCCGGCACTTAGTTTAAGGGTGAGGGGTAAATTGTCTTTTGAGTTAGGAACATCATATATGGAGTTTATAAAGCTGAGGGGCAACGCCAAATTGAAGCTACAAGGTATGTCCAAATCGGGGATTCTCGATTGGAAATTCTTACTGGTTTAACATTTGATTTGTGTTTGGAATAAAGCAGCGAAAGATTTATGAAACATTTTTGTTGAAAGATACATGCCAATAAGTTTAACAACACTTACGTATAACTTTGCACATCTAAGTAACTCTAATGGTGTCTCAACAACAGTAATGAAGATTTTTTGTTTGGTGAAAACTACGTCGAAACATTACATAAAAGTCAAAAGGAGATCACCGTTATAAGTTGACAATAAAAAAAAAAAAAAAAATGTGAAAAGAGAAAAAAAAAAATGTATGCAAAGAAATGCGGTTACGCATAAGATACGCGCGCATAACTTAGCTTAGACATTTGTTGTTTGTGTATCTGTGTGTGTTTTTTTTGTGTGTTATTAAGCGAAATTAGGGCGGCCTGAAAAAGCTTCAAGTGATGCCGCAACGCACGAAAATCAAACAGAGCAACAACGACAGCAACAG
The DNA here is from genome assembly GCA_037044515.1 of Phortica magna. Lineage (NCBI taxonomy): Eukaryota > Metazoa > Arthropoda > Insecta > Diptera > Drosophilidae > Phortica > Phortica magna. Next base: position 7,281 of record JBAMBP010001516.1, read on the forward strand.
CAGCAAAATACACGCAATGCAAAGTATCGAGATACAAATACAAGTTGAGCAGCGATCGCGCGCGCTAAGCTGCGTTTATGCGAAAATGATGGCGCTGACGGCAAAAGCCGACAACGACGACGATGACGATGACGACGACGGAACATGGGTCATGTCGAAAAAAAAAGCCAAAACCAAAACCAAAAAAAAAGAAAGCCAAACGAAGATACTTTTGTTCATTACGGCCCAAAAAAAAAAAAAAAAAAAAAATTGACAAAATACGTATAAAAAAAACATGTTTAATAAAAATAGCGCCGCGTGTAAAGGAGAGCCCGGCAGCGTATGACTTCGTAAGTTGGACGGACAGACAGACAAGTTGGTCGTTTGTCTGACGCCATCGCCATCACCAACGCCATCGTCGCTCTCAACTTTGTTCCGTATTCATTTTTAGATACTTTTCGGCAATGCGCACTCATTCGTTTGTTCGTTCGTACGTTCGTGCGCTTACTCGCTTCGATGCTCTAAGCGCGCTGCTTACGCTCAGGCAAGCCAACAGACAGTCAGACAGACGGACAGACACAAAGCATGAGCATGAGTCTCACTTAGTCGTGCCCCCTTTCGGTCGACGCTGAGCTCAGTTGTGTTACATAATTTTGCAGTCGCAGCACTTTTGGCAAACAAGAAGAAGAAGAAGTAGCAACAGCAGCAGAGACGTTGTCATTTTGGGCAGCCGTTTTTATTTTTATTTACCGTTTATTTTATCTTTTCTGTGTCGTCGAATGTTTGTTTCGGCCAAGTTGTGAAAATATTAAAGCCAAGCCAAGCCAAGTGAAGCCAAGTCAAGCCGCGCAGTCAGCGAACAGTTGCCATAATGTAAGTTTGCGCTACATTTGCAAACGTCGCCGTGTATTCTCATTGAGACAAGCGTGTATCTGCAACTTTGCTCTGTGCTGTGCGCGCTCTGCTAACCAGTGGCTCCTTTGCGGCACTTGGCGGGGGCGACGACGCCGGTTGTCAGCAGCAGCAGCAGCAGCAGCAATGACGGCCGGTGGCGTCAAAAGTGGGCGCGTTATTATTATACGTATACATACATACATATATATATATATTTTTTGTTTCTTTTGGTCTTTTTTTTTTTTGTAATTTTTGTCTGCATTTTTTTTTTTTTCTTTTTCTCGTTTGATTTTTTCGGTTGCGCTTATTTAAACATTACGCTTTTTAAATTGTTTCTATTTAATTTTTGCCCCTCACTTTGTTGTTGTTGTTGTTGTTGCTGTTTGAAAAAAGAGGTGAAACAAATTTTTGTGTGTTTAAAGTTGAAGTGTATTTGTATCTGTATCTGAGTGTGTGGAAATTCGTATGGATTTCTTTTCTTGTACCATTTATGTAACAGTTTTTGTTTTTGTTTTTGTTTTTTTTTTTATTTTTCTTATACGAATTTCACAATCTGTCATGGCTTTTTCACACTAATCCGCCATAAAATGTCATGAGTGGAAATAAACTTTGAGGAAATTCAATCAGGTCGTGTGCTTGTGCTTGTGCTTATGCTTGTGGTTGGCGTTAAAGCCCAATTTTGGCATACAACAACAACACCAACAACAACAACAGTTGTATTGCACAATATCAACTCTCTGAGTGATCGAACGAAGTTTTGTGAGGTTTGTTGAGTTAAACAATTGAAATTAGAAAGGAAAGCGGCAATCGCGCGACGAGCGTTGTATCTGACTGCGTGAAAACAGCTGCTTGCAGCTCACCGTGAAAGGTGAAAGGTATCTGTATGCATGTATCTACATAATCACTTTCATTGTGGGGGAGCAGGAGAGAGTGAACGTGAGCATGAGATGAAGCCAGCAAGCGGTAGAGTATGTGTGTGTGTGTGTAATCTCATTCACCTACTTTTCGCGGGTGGTGTGTAAATTGTTTTCCTTTATTGTCGTTTCTTCTTTCTTTCTTTGCTTCTTTTATTTATTTTTTTTTTTTCGTCGTCTTTGGTGAAATCGTCAAAGTTATGATTATTGAGCTCGAAATTTATCGTTTATAATAAAACTAAAACCTTTTTACGATTTGCCATTTGTAACATTTAATTGACATTCACCCTCAATCTTCATTTACATGGCGCCCTCTCTCTCGCCCAATGATAATTTGTCAAGCATTATAATTAAAAAGGTAAAAGGCTTTCGAAGTGAAGCTTCAAATGTCTGCCAATCAGATCACCAATGGTTAATTTTGAAGTAACCGAACTCTTCTCTAACCCTTTTATACATATGATTGTCTCTCTATTTATTAAAACACATTCCATTCCATACTTGTTCCGTCAACTTTATATCGCAAATGGTTATTAAAGAATTGTAAATTAAGTCTTAGCGCTCCAGCGATTCTAACCTACTAGGTCGCCTTTAATGAATTTACAGACATTCAGAAAGATCGACGGACAGACAGTCTGACCCGAAGGTTAAACTCTTCCAACTTCGTCTTTCTGTATTAAGTCTGTGATCTTATCTTCCAATTGTTCTATAATATTTTCTCTTGCATGAAGATCATGAGAAATGTCTTAATCATAGCTCAAATTGTACTTGTCTTCATTTAACTATTATATCATTTAAGTGTTTGATGTTGTTGTGCAAAGCAAAGCAAATCAAATGAAGTCACCTCCGTGTCAGAGAGTTAACTTTTTTCTTTGGCTTTTTGCAGTCGACAACTTTCGAAAGCTTCGTGGCAAACGCCTTCCTTTTGTTTTTCGTTGACTGTTTCGCGTACAAATTAAAGCCAAACAAAGCAAAAAATGTTTGACAAGATGCCGTTTTGAATGGAAACCCGCTATAAAATCACTCTATCATTTTATGTTTTCACTTTTATAAATTTTTTTTTGTTTTTTTTTTGCATTCAACTTTGACTTGATTGTTGAAAAGTGTACTTGAAAATATGCAAAAATTAACTACTCATGTCTTTTGTTTGGCATAAACTTTTAAAATTATAAAATGAAATAAGATATATTATAAACATTTATAATTTATTTCCTTTCATTTTAGCGATTAATCTTGGAAAGAGCAGCTCATTTGGCAACACTGCCAGCTACGCCCTTGTGCACACTTAAATGAAGCATACGAAAAGGAACGGAAGAAGGAGGACTAAAGTAGTCGATATTTGACTTGTGACATTGGCTATTTTAATACTTAAAAACTTCATTGCATATATTATGCGAGTCTAATCGCTTTTATTGAAATGGTTGAATGTATGGAGTGTCTGGTTGAGTAAATGAATGTAGGCGCAAAAGTTGACACAAATTAGTGTTGAAATCATGTGATTATATGCAACAATTTATGCTTCATTTTTAATAATCAAAAAGCAAACAATTCATTGGCCGCCATTCGTCTTCGCCTTCGCCAGGGGTTGCACACGCTTCGTTTCGTTTGTGTTTGCCTCATTTAAATGAAAGTTTTTATTTGAATTTCAGTTTCTTTTTTAGGCTTTTCATAGCGGTCGACGACGATGATGACGCTGATGACTATGATGATGATGATGATGCCACAGCGTTGAATCGAAAGTGAAAAAAAAAACAAATTTAATAAAATAAAATTAAATGGCATAATGAAACAAAAGCATCAAAGCCACACGACAGTACAACTTTAGTTTGTGATCAACACAAATCTTCACTGCTATTAACGTCATCATCAACGCCAACATTATCACCATTATTATCATTATCTTTATCATCATTATGATTATCAAAGCGCGCAGCACAAATGGTAAACCGAAATTGGTTTGTTGGCTGCCACCCTCTCCCCACCACACCACACACCACTCCTCACCTATAGTACCACAAAAACAATTCAGATGAGCGGCTGCCGTTAGTGTTGTTGCTGCTTGTACTTTCTAAATTTGTTTGCATGAATGTTGCACAATATTAATTTCTTTTAATCTTTTACAACGTTTGTTGTTACCAACAACGATATCAATCAAACGAATCGGACTGTGTATAACAAATATATATTGTATATAAATACATGTTCGTGTGTTTGTTGCCTAATATGTGGAACATTCAGCTTATCGAAGTGCCACTGTATTAATAAATACACAAGCACAGTCATATGCTGTAGAACTGCGAGAATTGTCACAAGCCTTTGTAATTTACAAAAACAACAGCGTAGTCTCATGCCAGGCCCCGCCGTATTTGCTTGTACAAGCACACACACAAGCCCATTTGCACGATGGCTTGTACATGTTGTCCGATGACGGATTCAGTCTGTTGTGCTTGTGCTCAGCAATTTGTCCATGTGCCGTCACGCTCGCACACAAGCGAGAGGTCGGCACGGTTTGCTTGTGCGAATGAATCAGCGTATGAGCACAGTTTGTGAGAGGAAAGAATAAATTTGCGCACTCAGTCGCTGAGAATTTGTTGACTTGTGCACAACACAAACGAAGCACAAGCGCACAAAAAAAAAAAAGAAAAAAGAAAAAAAAAAAAAAAGCGAGCGAGCGAAAGAAAAAAAAATAGCAACATAACCACAAATAAAAATAAAAAAAATACTACAAAAGAATGGCGTTAAAAGAAATTAAATTTTGGACAGAATTCTTGACATTGTATCGTTCACTGCCGGCGGTATGGCAAGTCAAGAGCAAAGATTACGGCTGCCGGGCACTTAAGGCGGCAGCCTATGACAAATTGGTGAAGAAACTGAAAGTGGTCGACCGCCATGCGTCACGTGAAACCGTCGTTAGAAAAATCAATACATTTCGGACAGTCTATAGGCGTGATTTGCGAAAAATGTCGGAAAATCCCAAATACAAATCGGGCTTATGGTATTTCGACTTGTTGCATTCGTTTCTGAAAGATCAAAACACGGAGAACAGCAATGATGAGATTGATCCGGTATTGCTGTTGGAAGACAATGCCGTGAAACTAGAAGGTGGCGATGAGGAACAAGAGGAAAAGAATGTTAAAGAGCATTCAGAAGAAGAGAAAGACGAGGATGAAGAGGAAGAAGAAGAAGAGGAGGAGGAGGAGGAAGAGATAGAATCAGACAATTTGACAACAATCAGTCGACGACAATTAAAAATGGCGGTATGTATGCACAAAATAATATATATATGTATATATAATAATATGATTTACAATATAATTTAAAAATTTAGTGTGCTAGCGAAAGTCCTCCGCAACCGCCAGCAAAGCGAAAACGTAAAACTGTAAAGGAATCATTTCACTTCATGGAATGTGAAAGTAGTGATTTAATTCCGCAAGAGCAAAGTGATGACATATCGACGATATTGGCTCAAAGTTGGGCTTCGCAGTACAAAGAGCTATCGCCTAAACAGAAGATTCTAGCGCGTAAAATGATTTCCGATATTTTTTTCTTTGGTTGTTTGAATCAACTTGATGAAATGCATCCATTGAAATTGCAAAAAATCATTGCAGATTCTAAGTAAGACACTGTTCAAGTAGTATAAGGAAACATGGATACAAGTTTTTTCATTAATAAAGCCATGAAAAATAAATACATTAAGAAAAAACAACCCTTAAATGAAATACAAATGTAAATAATCTCATTTCGGGTAACACATTTGAGTTTGCTTGTACAATCATCTAACGTACACGTGTTGTTGTGATCGCGACCGCGCAGCTGTACGCTTGTGTGCTTGCCTGACTGCGCTCTTCGCTCAGGAGAGCGCTTGTGTCTGTGCGAATAAGTGCTGTGCAATAAAGTATTTTCAACTCTCAGTTGCGCAAAATTTGTTCACACGTTGTGTAAAATAACGCAAGCGCAGAGTAAGCAAAAAAAATAAGTGAATAAATAAGTAATAAAAGAATTATTTCAAGAAATTGCATTTTTACAAAGAATTCCTAAATTGCCTGCGGTGTCAAGTGAAGAGCAGAGCAGAGCAGAATTCAAGACAAAAATCACACCGATAACTTTCGATAACTCGATAGTAGTTCTTCTTCTTCTGTTGATGTGGGTAGAAATTACATAGAAGAAAAGTCCAGTAGTGCCACTTTGTTTTTTTTTACGAAAATCACATTTTAATATATAAACCAAATATCAGATATTTTATGAAACTTCAGTAGGCATGATGCTAAATTTATGTCAAATGAAGCAAGCGCAACTAACATGACAAGTTGAACCATTTGTGTACAAACTTTGCCAACTGTGCAATGTGAAAATTACATTGGAAACAGAACTCGATCGTCTTTCACAATTCTTACAAAAACAAATAAACTTCAACACTTATTATTTTTGGTTTTTTTGATAGCAAAATTAAATTTTTGTTTTTATTTTGGGGAGACAAATAACTTCTGGCGCTTTGCCTGTCTGTCTTCCAGCCGCTTTGTCTCTGCCAACGGTGCAACAATTTGGCGAACATTATTAGACGGCGCCTAAACCGACCAGTCGACCGATCGATCGACCAAAAGCCGCGACATGACCAACATTTGCTCAACGATATTTTTCTTTTATCGTTTTTGGAAAATTTCGAAATCGTTTTTTGCACTGATGTAGGAAGTTGACAGCTGTTGTATTTGTGCAAGGCGCAAATATTTATTGCGACTCGTTTTTGGACAATTTTCGGGGCGCCTTTTTGAAGCTATTCAATGGCTAAGCTGTTAATTAAAATGGGTCAACTTTGGCTTAAACATGTTAATTCAGTGTCTTTAAGACAGGTTTCATATGCAATTTGTTTACTTACACAACATCGTTTTGAACGCTTTAAAATGCTTAATAGTTCTTTGATATTTTTCACATACCTGCAATGAAAGAAAAAAAAAATGTATAAATAAGAGAAAATGTTAATATGACAAATGCTCAAATAATTATTTAAAGTTATAGAGAAACAACAAACGTCAACTTAAAAACAATAATGACGCTAAACTGTTCGTAGATAATTTAACGCAATTCGAGACGGTTTCATGCCCATCACTCAACAAATGACAATAGGCACACACGATACATTTTTGTATCTGGATTTGAAATCATGTCCACAAAGTGAAATGAACTTAGTTATAAGTGAGAAAGAGACAAATAGATAGAGAAATATCAAAACGAGTGCATTAAATAAAAAGGCCAAAATAAAAAAAATCATTAATCCAACGTTTGATCAAAAGGCGTCGGCGAAGACGTCGACAGAGGGCAATCTGTCGAACGTTGTACCGTCCGTCCGTCTGTCAGTGCTGTACACCATTGCCGCCAAACTGAAATTTCCAAACAAAAATGTGACTTTTGTCTTATTTTGACGTATGATATATAAATTGTTTTGTTTTTTTTTGTTGTATTTTGTATTTTATGGATTTTTATTTTGTAATATCTTGCCCCTGACAGCTCCTCGCGACCAACTAAACAACGGTCACATATTTTCCTTTAGCGTTGCGGCGTTGTTTCGTTGTTTATGAAAGTTTTCATTGTTGCTGTTAAGCTACTTTCCATGCGTACTTTCAGATACGACAACAACAACAACAACAACAACTATGCACATTTATTTCATTTGTGGTACTATGACGAGAGCAGGGGGGGCGGCGCGCATTTGCAAGAGAAAGGCAAATAAAAAGCCAGCCTGCCTGCCTGCTTGTACATATGTCTCTCCGTCTGTCCGTCTGTCTTGCTGCTTTGATGATGGCCACTATTATCAGCACCGCGACCACTTGTGGATACGCTAATGAAACTAATAATGACAGCCACAGCAGCAGCATCTACAACTACAACAACACCAACTAATACTACAACAACAGCAATGAGTTAATCATTATCATGTTGTTGGCTCATTCAACAAACTTGAAACAATAAATACATGCATAGGCATATTATACACAACTCAATGATGATGATGATGATGATGCTGAAGAAGAAGAAGAAGCAGACATACATATAGAAGATAATAATGACGAATAATGATGTTAAGTTAGTCGCACTTTGCCGGCCGCAATGCTCTCTCACATTGCCCGCAAGCATTTCATCATTTCATTTCATATCTCAGCTCAAAGTGAAAAGTTTCGCTATTTGTTGTTGTTGTTATTATTATTATTGTTGTTGTTGCTTGCAAATGTCATATTTAATAAACTCTGACAGCTGTGTGAATATTTTGTATCTTATTTTGAATGTAAATGAATTAGTTAAGTCAAAATGTCAAAGCAAACGGTACGCAAACACTTTTACTTTAAGCGAGCAAACATTTTTTTCTCTAAATTTCATTTTGATTTTTTTTTAATATTTCGCATTATGTCATTTGAGTTTATCTATCGATAGTTAATTATCATATTGCTTAGCAAACCATACAACAGCGTTGGTTGCTCAATTCTTTGCGGACACTGCCATATACATCATGTGCTGATGATGACCTTAGGTTTAATACCATTTGGTAAATGTTTTATTACGCGTACTTAGCAACTAAACAAGCACGAAAGTTTGTTTGAATGACGTAACAAATCAATTCGGCGTTACAATTCGATTAAGCGTCATGCGAAACATTTTGTTGAAGTTATTTGGAGAGCGGCGAGACACTTAGCGAATTCATTAACGGCAACTATTTTCCATATGTTTGTATTTGTTAATGTTAATTAAAGTTTAAATTATGGACTTGTGTTATATCAGCGAACGCAACAACTACAAGAAAAAGATAAAAGCCAACAGATTTCACCCAAAAATAGTATGTCTATATAACGCTTATTGAAAATTAAAAAAAAAAAAAAAAATCTTTTTTTAATACATTTTTAGCTTAACTAGTCATGCGTCTGTCGACAATTTGGTGAAAATTTACAATCAACCCACACGGCGCACCAAACAGACACACATGCACATACAAACAGACGGCACAAAACTCAAAACAATATTAACTTTTCCCTTTATACAACACCTTTCAGTTGGCGTGCGCTGCGTGGGTGTATATGCATCTCTGTGTGTGTGTGTGTGTGTGCGATAAGTGAGCTTAAAAATGACAATGACAACTAAATGAAGTTACTGTTTGCCTTTTAAATAAGTAATAAACATTTAGTTATACAAAAGATGTGTCAAATTTTAATATGTATTAAAATCTTATTTATATATTTTATTATTTATTATTATTTTATATTTAATTAAAATATTTGATGGTCAACAAAAAAAGAAGGCATAACTAATAACTTCAAAACTCGTTTAAAAAACCATAAGCATTCAATTTGAAAAATCGTGCTTTACTTGTGTGTTTAGTCATAAATTGCAACACCAAACATTCCCACACACACACACACACACACACACATACTTACATACATACATAAAAAAGTATCTAACGGGTGAACACACAGTGAAAAGTGAAGGCATTGAAAGAAAGCGCGACGCTGTCAACAACAACAACAACAACAACAACAACGTCGCCACTCGCAAAAGTTTCAACTCGTAAAGTATTATGTAAAAAGGAAAAAATAAATAACAAAAACAACACAAAAAAAAAAAGCAAAGAAAAAGTTTTAAAAAAAAATTAGTTTAAAGGAGAAATCATTAAAATCGTTTGCAATGACGCTGAACTCAAATTGAGGGAAAAGCGCGTCGAGTGCACTGAGCCTATGCTGAGTTATTCGGTGATATCGCTACGCTCCGCTCGACTGCGACTCAGGCTGAGGCTCAACTGCAGTCTCAGCTCAGTCTCAGCTTCAGCAGAGCCAAGCCAAGCCAAGCCAATCCAAGACATTATGTTTATGACAGTTGTCAGTGGAATCGCGTGCGATTTTTTGCGTGCGTTTCAATTCGTATCGGTTTGCTTTGATTCGCTTCGTTTTGCTTTGCTTCGATTTTATTTGATTTTTATTCAATTCATTCAATGCAAATTTTGTGGGCGTTTTTTTTTTTGTTTGTTTCTTTCGCTTTTTAAACTGTTTCTTTTTCATGTCTTATGTCTTATTTCGGCCTTTATTTATGAAGTTGTTATTGTCTTGCGAAAGTTGGCAATGACAACTATCTTTCGTTAAGAAGCCATCATCGTAAAGTAACTACAATGCTTTGTTGCTCAAAGACGTACATAATTTAAGCTTCAATACAAGCCAATTAATTAACAAACCAAAACTTGAAGGATTTCTTTTTATTAAGCGTAAAAATTATTTTGAACTTTACTAAGTCATTGTACACAAAATGTAGTCACGTATTAAACAAACCACCCAATAAGATTTGTCGGTCTCAGTGCTTCTTCTTATTTTCGGCTTATTTAACTGCAATCAATTAAGCAAGGCCTACAAATAAAATTCAAGTCGTAAAATTGAAAGAGCCAAAAGAAAAAGAAGAAACGAATGGCGTCGCCAAACAAATATTTAATAAACCGACGTAAAAAAAACCTCACGAGCATAGTTTTTTTGAAGGTCTCTGAAAGTTTCTTTATTCCTCGAAGTGACACAGACAACCACACATACATACATACATACATATATGCACTGAGATCATAAAGACTTTGACTGCGTTTCACCAAAGCTAACATTATCATATCTTCTTCTACCAACGAAACGTTGAGAGGCCTCAATTGTGCACCTTCTGCCGACTCTTCGTCCGTCTTCGTCTTCTGGTGCTACTTCTGCTTCAGTTGCTGCTTAACGTTAATGGCGAAGCAACGAAGCCTCCAAGCGTTTCGTCGTTCCTTGTTGCCATTTCAGTTTCTCTTGCTGGCTGGCTGGCTTGGCTAGCCGTTGTTTCGCTTTTGACCAAAGCGTTTAAGCCAAAGTGTACACAACAAGCAAAGCAAGCAAACGAACAAACAAATAAACCAATAAAGAAACAGACAAGCAAACAGACAGACAGACAGACAGACCGACAGACAACAAGCATACAAACTTCAAGTTAATTGAAATTTTTGTGGCATAAAATGTATTTACATACCGTTTTAAAACTTCTCACCTCGCTTCGACACTTTTTTCAGTTTCTTCGTTTTGTAACTGCCCATTTTTTAATGCTGCACGTACGTACGACACAAATGTGTGTTCATTTAAATGGTCTAAATTATGGTTATTTTATTTCGATATTAATAACATTTGATGGCAGCACGTACGACGACGCCAGCAAGCTAAGAAAGGTACAAGTACCAATGCTGTTGTGAAGACTGCTAGACTATGAAATGCCCTTCTCCAATTGTATTAAATTCAATAACAATAAATTATTGGCCTACTTTCAGTAATGCAACAGAGTGCCTAAGATATTAGGTATTAGTTTTTGGACGTCAATCATTCACTCCTTTAAACATTATATTCTACAACTTACATAGTTCGGTTGTTCCAGAAATTCTGGCAATATAATGTTATTGTTATGGGATAAAGTGAAAACTTTTCTCTTCTTTGCTTACAAGCTTTTATTTATCTTGCAATGTAAGTGAGTTTTTCAGGGAGGAGTCTTTCCAGCTGAAAGTGATTAACTTTCCGGAATTCTAGAGTGCTGAAATCTTGCAAACTTGGCTAATTTAAAAGGCAACTTGAAGTTTTTTTTCTTAAATTTAAATCAAAATTTATTTTAAAAAAATACTATTAACATCTTGTTTGAAAAAAAGTTTGTTAACAAATATTAAAAAAAAATATCAAAATTAAAAAAAAAAATAATCCAGTAATCTGGACGATCCGCATGTATTTGTATAACACTAATTTATGTGTATTACACTTTATTTATTCTAATTGATTTAAGACATTTTAAAAATATTTCGATCATGTTGTTTGTCTTCATGTCCATCATGTCCTTCATTATTCTTCTCTTGTATCTTGCTTATCAATTTGAAATGTTTTCGTTATTTTTTCTCTTTTTATCTAAGTATGTTTATATGTTCCTACATTTGTTTCTTTTTCATGACGTGGAACGCGGCTAATTTTAATTTGTTCTTGTTATTATTATTATTTTTGGTTTTTTTTTTGTTTCGAGTTGCACAGTTCTCATTGGCTGACAGTAAAAAAGTAGGTCACACTTAGAGATACTCTCCGTGTTGTTCAATATGTTACGTTCTAAATTGCTTCTAATCGATAACATGAGTCTATAATAATAATAAAAAAAAAAAAAAAAACAGAAAAAGAAAGAAAAATTAAGAACAAAGCATCATTTCATTGAATGCCGGAAATAGATTCATGAATGTTGAAATATACCGAACTAGATACAAATTATAATAGTTTTGTACATTGAAGATTCATTTTATGACCATGTATAAAAGTTTATATGATTGTTAGTTGATTTAACAAAAAAAAAAACTTAAAACTCATGCTTATGTTATTAAAAATATACAAGTGTGTTTGTTTACTTGCTGGCTTGTGCTCATTTCCCAAAGTAACAGAGCTACAAATTGACGTAATATTCTCAGAGATAACTTATGAGTTTACAAATTTTTATCTTTGAAAAACGCGCTATGATTCTTTTGAATAAATTACTGTAAATAGATTTTAGTAACTGACTTGGAGCATTAAGGAACGTCTTTGTTTAGATTGTTTTTTTTTCGTGCCTGAAATACCAATTTTCTACAAATCTTAACAACTCACCATTTAAGATAATGTTAAGCTTAACATTGTCTTAAATTGCATGAGTGATAATCAAAAGAAAGGCGGTTAATCTTTAAAAGGATGTTTTGGGAATAAATATGAAAGGAAATACATTTATATTTAGTATGACAAACAGATATGACCAAATCGTGCTGATCATTACCATAAATATTCACTTTATGGTATCGAATGTATCCAACCAAATGGGACAAACAAATGCTTAGTAATCTTGTAAGCAATATTTGGGCTTTCAAAGACAAAAGGGACCGCAATTCAAAGACTGAGCGATTGCTTACGCCAATGACTTATTGTCAGCTAAGCCGAGTGGGCATTAAGCTTAGGGTTGATATCTTTGATGACATGGGGGAATAAAAATATTAGCAACAACAAAGCCAAAACCGTAAATTTTACAAATTACCAAACAGACCAGAGCCAAGAGCAAAGCAGATAACAATGTAAAGAATACATTCAATACGCCAAAGGCAAACAAAGAAGCACAAAATAAGCTTAGCGGCGGTTAGTGGAGGCTGAGGGATGATGAATGAGGGAAGGTGATGCGTCATCGTCGTCAACGGCTGATGAGCAGCTAAGGGCGGTGACAGACTAAAGAACCAATAATACATGTATAAATTCGAAATAAAAAGGTAATACAACAAAACGTGCGAAAAATAAATGAAAATGAAAGAAAAAAATACAAAAAAAAAAAAAAAAAAAACTCATGAACGAAGCATAAAGTAACAAGAGACAACAAAACCGACAAAATTTAATTATTTCATAGTCAAAGTCAACCTCGAGTGTAATTTTCAAGGTGCGCACGTCAATCGGAAGATAAACGGAAACGCAGACTTTATGCAACGCAACTCAACTCAACTCAAGTCAAGTCAAGTCGGGTCGGCAACAGCGCCAAAACGCGACCAGAAAAGAAGAACGAAACGAAACGAAACGTTTTAAACTCAAACTACTCAAAGTAATTTATGAGCAAACATGACACTCAACTCACTCATGCTCAAGCAGCGCAGATACAAAATACACGATAAGAACGAATGAACGAACGAACGAAGGAAAGACGACAACGCAGCAGTATGAGATTCAAGATACTAAGATACATTCTTGCTTTGCGTCGCCGTTTCGATATTTGAATACGATCTCGGTCTTCCGTTTTTCTTCTTTTATAAAATTTTTGGCGATATTTTTTGCTTTTGCTTTTTCTACATTTTGGGTGCGGTTGTTAGACGTGCGAGACGAGCAACTGTTTTCCTAATGAAATGTTGTTGTTGTTGTTGTTTTTGTTACCGGGCATATAATAAGTATCTTCACCTGAACGTAAGAATTTGTGTAAATTGCCATTTGAGCATGATATGTACAAATATCTTACGTCTTACATACTTCAACACTACTCTGCCCACTCGCTCAAACACACACACACACACACACACACACACAGTCAGACAGACACGGAGACACACAGACCGTTACTCGGTTATTTGTACTCGCGGCTCGTTTGTTCCCTTTCTCGCCTTCGCGTTTATTGTTTTAACGAACTAAGGTTGTTTTGACCATGAACTCGTCACAAGTTTCAAACGTTTTTTTTTTTTTTTTTTTTTGGTATGTTTTCATGTTTGTTCATCATTCTTGATATTTATACAAATTGTTGTTGTTGTTGCTGTTGCTGTGCTAATGTGGTCTGATCTTTTTTTTTTTTTTTTGGCTATTTATTTAAATGGGCGGAATATTTGAACTTATTTGACTTTGTGTTATTGAAATTTGTAATAATTTCGGCATAATTAAGGAACATTTTTTTTTTTCTGTGTGCTCGCGCGCTTACTCACTCATATACTAAACTACGTACACTTGCTCGCTCACACTTGCTGAATTTTGACATTAATTATAGTCGCAGAGAACTTGAAATGTTGCCTACACAATTTTGAAGGACGAGTGCTTTGAACGACTGACAGACAGACCGATAGACCGACAGACAAAGTGCTTAAATTGCCTAAAAAACAAAACCGTTGTCAGTTATGTTTGATTTAGTATGATAAATCGCATACGTTTGTCATACAGCGTCGTGTTTAGTATCTAATCTAACCGGTACAGTTTACCATTTTTGTACGAAATTAATCAAACCACATACAAATGATTGTCGCAACCTACAAAAACTTTAAGTGTTATGTATTATAATAGCATAGTTTGATAAGAAATCAAATAGCGTAGTTGATTGACACAACTAAGGACACATTTTGAAATCATATAACGGTTTTGTGCAACGTTTTGATCATGATAATCCTGTTTGACTTTTATAGGCTTGAATTTGCACATAATTTAATTGTATACTTACAACATTAATTCAATTATTGTTTAGCGCGCAAAAAAAGAAAATAAAAAACATACCTGAAAAGAGCAGAAAAAAAAAATACAAATTATTAATAATTGAGAAAAAATTATAGCGCTCAGCAAATGACAACCTTTCAAAATGTATGACGCCCTCTGCGCAGATACAAATCAGCGCATTGTGCATTGTTCAAATTTATAATGAAATCATCTTCATGACAAAAACCGACAAAAACACACACAAAAACACAAATGAAGTCAATTGAAGTGCACAGCGTAAAGTTGCTGAAGATAAAATCGTGCTGAAACTAAAAGGAATAAACACAGAAACAAAATAAAAACTAAAAAAAGGGGGAAACGGTAAAGAAAACAAATCAGCACGAAATAAAAATAAATCAAAAACTTAAACAATTCCCTTTTTTTTTTTTGTTGCTTTTTAGAAAGACTTGTAGCAAAAATTATTCCACAGCGGCATCATCATCATCATCATCAACATCATCATCATCATCGTCATCATGAGCGTCTCAACCACGCAGACGATGACGACGCCGTCGACGCTCAACGAAACTTTTCACCATTTTGCATAACAATTTGTATCTTTTTTTTTTTTTGCAGTGAAGCGCGGCGTGTTAAGATATAAAGAAACTTTTACTCGACATAAAGATTCATATAAAAAACTACAATAAAAAAACAAAAAAAAAAAAGAGCGATACTCATGCATAGCGACAAAAGAAGCAATTGAGCGTTGCTCAACTTTAAATTTGTATTTCTGCAAATTTCATACAAAGAAGTGCGGTGGTAGGTTGCGACGCGACTATGGCAAAAGGGATAGTACAGACAAGCGCAGGGCATTGCAGCCAGTGAATGTGCGCGGCGCAATTGCAGCGATACAAAGATACAACGACAAAATGTATACAAAAGGCGAACAAATGAATGTGCAGACAGTCGAATTGCAAGACAGACAGACAGACAGCCTGACAGACAGTCAGTTATAAAGACAAAGATTAACTCAATGAGTTGGAGACGACGAGCACAGGCAGACAGACCCTGAGTCAAAAACAATATGAAACCCCAGCCGCATGTTCCCAAATGCCGCTCTCGAGGCGCGTAGCTAAACTGAAACAAAAAAAAAAATTTCGAAATTTCAGCGCTCCTCCCTTTGGGAGCAGGGGTGTTGCTGCAGCATGCGAAGTGTCCATGTTGCTCTTAAGTTTCAATTTAAATGCAACTGACATTAAATTTACTACTTTTGCACTACTGTGCATGTGCTGCCGTCGCGTCGCCGCATTCGAACCCAAAAATAACTTAACCGCTTCAGATACTTTAACTTTAACTTCAACAAAGTGCCAAGCAACCGTAAACAGATTACTGGTTTCACCGCAACAGTGAGCGAGCGAGAGAGAGAGAGAGAGAACAGCGACTAAATTTTATTTTTGCACTTCAATTTAGTTTGACGCTGTAACTAATTTACTCAATACAGAGAATTTTATGCCTGTTTGATATAGTGTTTTCTTCTTGCCTGTGCGGAGTTTTAATCGAATGCTGAAATTGTTTTAAGGAGATTAATTTCAGGACTTTAAGATTGGACACAAACACGCAAATCTAGTCAAGTGTATTTAGTTAAAAACTCATTTCATGTCCTTGTAATATAATCAACATTAAAGTAACAAAAGGCATAATGATGACGATGGTATTTAAAATCCAATTTAAAAAAGCAACTATTATAAAACTGTTAGTTAATAGCCATTTAATAGAATTTTCCTATAAACCGGGCCCTTTAGAGTTGCCAGAATAGGAAGTAATTCATTAGAAGATAATCGGTTATAATTGAAAAAGTAAAAAGTTAAAATAAAACCATTAGATTCGTGTATTCGATAAAGAATTTACAATCTATTAAATTGAAACACTTCAATCAGTTTTCTTTTGATTCAAAAATATTTCGCTTTTTACACTCCTGAAGTCTGATTTCGATAATTGGTGTACAAAAGCAACTCTTTGTTGTTTCAACTAACAAGAAACAATCTGAAGCAAAACCTTCCTTAAATCACCAAAAATAATAGAATAATAGATGACCAATAGAGCTTCATTCAAGGAGTACTTATATAAGCCTGGCTAAAGCTGAAGATGTGTTGAATAAAAATAAGGGGCGGTGCCACGCCCGAGGCACGTAAAAAGTATAAAATTTTTAGCATGGCCTTAGTGTTTTTTTTTTTTTTCATTGCATGATTTTCATCTTTCAAACATGCGAATTGAAAAGAGCAAGAGGCTAAAACAATTTCAATAGGAAAAGAAAGTAAAGCGAGGAGAAATGTTGCGATGTCTGTCCGCTTGGCCAAACGTTCCGTTCAATCATCAAAATGCTGCTATGGCTTTATTTCTCATATGGTGGGTCTTCATGCCACATTCGTAGGATTTTGTAAAACGACAACAACAACGAAAACAACAACAATAGGAACTGTAGGGTCTTGACAGCAGTTGCCACCTTCGGATCATTTCTCTTGCATTTATTTTTGAATTTGTTTTTTGTATTTTTACTGTTTGTGTGTTGTTGTTGTTGTTGTTGTTGTTGTTGTTGTTGTTGTTGCTGCTGCTGTCGGAACTGACTCAAAGTTCGCAACTTGCAGCATTCGCAGCTCGCAGTTGCCATTTGGCTTTGCCTTTCATTTAATCACCTATTGCTAATGTTGGCTGTTGTTATCTTTGTCGTTGATGTCGTTTCGTTGCTCGAAAGCCAATTTCATTTCTTCAGCAGTTACAGTCTCAGCCTCAACCTCAGCTTCAACGACAACTTAGCTTCGCTGGCGTTTCATACTTTCTTTACTTTCATTTGTGTGCGCGTGAGTGAGTGAGTGAGTGAGTGAAAGATACTCGCTCTTCAAGCTTCAATGCTGTGCGCGCACATTCGCTTTATTTATTGTTATTTTTTCATTTTTTTTTTTCTTCTTCATCGTTGTTGTTGTTGTTGTTGATTTTATTACACTTCATAGAGAAAAGGACCAATTTCACAAAATTGTCTTCGCTTTTTTGTTTTTGTTTTTGTTTTTTTTTTTTTTTTCTTTCATTTTATTCAACTTTTCAAATATCCACGAATTGTTGATAGTTAATTACACACGTTTGCGTTCGTTCGCTTTATTCACTTCACTCTGCTATAATTTGTTGTTTTTACGTGCACTGTGAGTCTGTGAAGCGCTCAGCTGCATTTCGAACACACATGTTTTGGTGAAACAGGAAGTGAAGTGAGCTCCTCACCCATGTAATCTTCAATAAAAATCGATTTCTGTATGAGTTTCATTAAGAGATTTGACCACGTCTGTTTGCCAGACTTGTTAAATAAAGCGATAAGTGTTTGACTATACGAATTATTTATGAAGTCACCAATGATTGCATTGAACAAAAAAATGTATCTCTAATATTACTTTCGTTTGTTTATGGGCGTTTTTCGAAGCTTAAACAATTGATGCCTTTTACACACGTCATATTTATATCTCTATTACTTCCTATCACTGGCACTTCCTATTTTGTCAATACACACATATCATCCAATGAATTAATGGGGTTTTCTGGTCTAATAATTGGGAAAAATTTGAATTTTTTTATCGTACTTTAAAAAAACGCCCAAAATTGAGACTTCTTGAATAGAATAATCCCTTAATATTCTCATTCATACTCAGCACCTGCACACACATCATCTTCATATCTTTATCATAAAGGCTTCCAGACAATTTTTTTACAAAAATCAACAACACAAATCTTCCATCTATCAAAAGCAGCCACAAACAACGCTTTTTGTTCCCTTTGAACAAACAAATATTAGAAGTTTCCTTGGCTCTAGAGCTCATAGATCTCTACTCGAAGTGACTGACCTGAAACTTTTTTTTAACGAAACTGGAATATTTCCACTTAACAAAGGATTTCCCATGAAACGCACGTAACCTGATCAACAAACAGATCAAACTCCATTAAAATTAAAAACTTAAGACAAAATAGAAAAAAAATTAGTTAAGTGCCTCAAATTATAAATCATAATAAAAATAGAGAAATTCATGTCATATGAAATCGTCAAACAATTTCCACACATTTCAGTGGAAAAGAGTAACAAATTTAAGGTGAAAGAAAAACCGTAATTAAAAACACAAATAAATTACGGTTGAAGCTCAGCTTACACTTCTCGCACAAGACAAACAAAAACAAGGCTCGACATGAGTTGATTTATGCAAATGAAACTCGGAAAAACACGACATGGCAAGCGAAGTCATCAAAGTACAAAGTGAAAAAAAAACAACAACAACAACAAATAAAAAAAAGAAAATTAACAACAAAAAGAAAAAAAAAATCATTTTAATATGATTAAATGTAATTAGAAAGAAGCGTAGCAGAACTACAGGCGTATAGGCACACAAACGATTGCCACACAACAACAGCAACAACAACAACAACAACCACATTTATGACAGCGAAAGAGATCAAAGTGTTAGATAGTAAAAATGCGATATAATAGAAACGATTAACAAGCCCAACAGCAACAACAACAACAACAACAACAACAACAGCAACAAACAGCGAGAATAAGATAATAAAAAGTCAACAGCA
This sequence comes from Phortica magna, assembly GCA_037044515.1. Classification (NCBI taxonomy): domain Eukaryota; kingdom Metazoa; phylum Arthropoda; class Insecta; order Diptera; family Drosophilidae; genus Phortica; species Phortica magna. The sequence continues at coordinate 26,626 of JBAMBP010001516.1, forward strand.
ACAAAAACAACAACCAAGGAAGCAAAGATACAAACTCGACATAAGTAGCGACAAGCAGATAGAGCGGTAGCCAACCGCACAATGCCGCCGCCGCCACCAATGCTCTTGAGATACTTAAAATTCATAAGCATAAAAGACCAAATGCACACGAAGAACAAACGCGCGAGAGCGAGAGCGCCAGATGTGTGTGCCGCTGATATATAAAGATACAAACAAACGAGTTAAGTTCATAATAAATTTTATAATGCGAAGATGAGCGCACAAACGAGTGCTTCCAAAATGACAAGAACAAGCACAACAACAACAACAACAAATACGTTCATAATGTTTATAATAAAATTTACGATGATGGCAATGATGACGGCAGCAATGAAGACGATCATGATGATGATGATGATGTTGATAATGACGATGACTATGAACATATCTTGAAGTTACAAATTACGAACTAAAAACACTAAAAATTGATGCCTAAACGGCCTTTACCGTCCAAGTTTCCAATGCAACAACAAATTAAGATTAAAATAAAAAAAAAGAAGTAAAAAAAAAAAAAACATAAATAAAAAAGTAAAACAGAAAAGAGCATGTCTGGTCAGCACATCATCATCATCTTAGTAAATCTTCTGCTCTTATTTGTTTTATTTTCTCTTGTTGTTGTTCTTCTTCTTCTTTCTTTGCTCATCGCATGAAGCTTTCTCTCTGCATATACGTTAATCCGCGCCTCTGCGCGCCAACACTTCGTTCATGTCTTACGGATGCGCATAGCATTGGAGACAAATGTATCTCTTCATGGTCAAAGCAGCAGCGGCGATCGCCTCGGGCAGCTGCTGAATGTGAATGAATGTTGTTGTTGTTGTTGTTGTAGGTTACTGAATGTAGATACTTTAGTGTTGCTTGACTTACAACAGCAATAAACTATTGAAAGTTACTCATACACATTGCAGCTTCGTTGGTCGTTCGTTCGTTCGTTCGCTCGGTCTGTCTGTCTGTCCGCTTGTCTCGCCACTTGAATGACTGACTTGGAGTCACTGAAGTAGCTTGCCTCGTCGCGTTACTGCTGCTGCTGCTGCTGTTGTTGTTGTTGCCGCTGCTTTGGCAACCAGCAGTCAAAACGCATAAACACGCGTCATGAGCACGTTGTCTTCAACGTTTCGATATCTCTTTAGCTGAAGACGACACAAGCAAGCCGTGAGGTGAGGTGAGGTGAGGTGAGGGTCTGTCATAGTGATACCCTTGAAGTTCAAATCATAGCACTGAGCGTAACTACAATGACTATAATGACTACAACAACAACAACTACTACAGTACACTGTAGAAAACATAATTTATGCAAAAAAAAAATAAAAAAAAAAAAAAGAGAAGCAAAAAAAAAAAAGAAGAAAAACGACGTCGCGGCACATGTTCAACGCAAGTGACAGCATATGCGCACTTTTTGCTTCTTCTTCTTCTTCTCCATTTCAACTTTGTCGACCTGTCATCATTTTTGTCACGCACGCATTCATTTTTCTTATTTTTTGTTTCTGTTTCTGTTTCATTTCGTTTGTTACTGACACGCTGTATCTCTGTCTCTTTCTCGCTCTGTCTGTTCGTTTCCTTCCCGCTTGCTTTTTTGATTTATTAATGACATTTTGTACGCAAAACTTTGCTTATTGAATTTAGTACAACGAAATGAAAATGAAATAAAACTGACAACAACAACAACAACAAGAATAACAAAAAGGGCCAAGTATCAAATGCATTGTTTGCGAATCTTTCAATGTACTTATACATAAATAATTGTGTGTGTGTGTGCGTAGTAGCTTGGGGTGCTTTTGAAATCAAGACTGCTCTTCTGTTTAAGTTGAAACATGTTTCCAGTTTAATGTTATCCATTGGGAGCTCATAAATCTTTATTACATGAATAAAGGAACTTTGTTTTTCTCGTTTTTTTTTGGTATTTTATTGCCCTTTTTTTAAAACGTCGCCGCTTAAACATGAGCATTTATCTTGGGACTTGCCAACCACAACGAACACGCATCGATTTCAATAAATATTAACCTACTTTTGGTTTTTGCAGCGCAAATCACCATTTTATGTGCCAACATATGGAAATGTTTGATAACTGTATGGTTAAACTTGTATCCTATTGAAAAGTAGCGTCACGTATACTTAATATTTATAAAAGCATTCCATTTTGTATACGTTCTGTTGTACATAATAAAAATTATGACAACAAACAAACAACAAAATTGCACAAACAGAAGCTAACGAGTGAAAAAAAAAAAACAAAAAAAAAAAACAAAAACTAACACAATTTAATCATTCACAATTTGCGTTTATTGACTAACATTTTCTATCTAATTAACGTAATACATAAAATGCCGAACGATAACAAAATAAATAAATAATAACAATAACAAACACAAAGCCACACCTACCATCATTAAGGGCATTAAATACGCATGGCAACAACGAAAATTTTCAGTGTGGATGACCCTCGGATAAAAAGACACTTTCAAGGATACGCTTTTAAATAAGTAAAGGTTAAAGGTACCAACAACGAACATAACAAGAACAACAACAACAACAACAACGACAAAACAAATTTAGTAACGTTGCTGTTGTTGTTGTACAACAATAAGAGCAAAAACAATTAAGCATACAAGCGAGAAACAGAGAGAAAACGACGCGTGAGAGAGGAAACCAGTAAACGATGACAACTGCAAGGTTAGAACGAAGTGCTAATGGTCAATGTTCGCTCAAGGGACAAAAACACCAACAACAACAACAATAGCAACAACAAAGGCAGCGACCGCAGCAGCAACAGCAACAGCGGCTGCGACATCCGAGGTAGCGCAAAAGAAACGAGACATGAAATGGAATAAAATGAAATCGAAACGAAGCGTATATTGGTTTTATAAATGAAACAAACTACAACAACAACAAATAAAGAACAATGTGCCGAAGCAGCAATGCGAGGAACACAGCATGGCCCGTCGCGTCGCGTCGGGCAAGCGATAAAATATAATAATAGTAATAATGGAGTAGACGAGCAATTTAATGGCACAAAAAATATATATAAAAAAAAAACAACAAAAAGAAGTTAAACACAAGGGTTGTGTGTATGTGATGTGAATGTCTGAATTATAGACTAATGTATAAAAGCAAAAACAAAAAATAATAAACTTCTGCTGATGATTATCGAACGAGTAAACGAGCAGACAAGAAATACGCAGACAATGACTTTCATGATTTTGTGGCATCATAAAGTGTAAAATAATTATGGCTAACTAAATGACTTAATGGAAAGACAGACACACACACACACACACAAACACACATCAGACAGACACACAAATAGACTTCAATTTATGTTAATAATATACATAATTTGGTTTAATAACATTTAATTAGCCAAAGTTTTAAGTATATACTTTCAAAGGACACTCCTTATGTGCGCGGCTACTTAAAAGAACCGTCAAAAGCATTTATGAATTTTTATTGTAAATGTAATGATTTTATTTTTTAAGTGTACGCGACTGTTTAAGCCGCAATTCGTCAGACAGACCAGACAGTCTGACAAATTGACGACCTACTAAATTTAGAAGTAGGTCAACCAATAAAAAAAACAACAAAAAAATGAATGTATTTGTTATTACATAACGTTGTCGTCACTTTTCCTGACTTCCTTTATTGTTTCTTGCCTTCACGCATACTCCGAACTGTTGATGATTATCGCTCATGTGTGTGTGTGTGTGTGTAATTTCTTTGATTAAGTCATAATATGTATGCAAAAATTCATACATACAAAAAAAAAAAGAATCAAGAGCACAGTTTCAATGCTTAAAAAGCGGAAAGTAGGTCAGAGTTTATTCCAAAAAAAAAAAATAAATAAATAAAAGCAGAAATAAAAACAGAAATGTGGCATTTGATGTCGGCATATGATTTTCGACACCAAACGAGAAACATGGCACAGCATACGAACGAGTGCCATAATTTGTCATTGAGCGCTCAAGTTCAGTTTCAGTTTTCCGTTTTCCGTTTTCCGTTTTCAGTGTACAATTGACATTCAAGCATTAAAATGCAATAAATATTTATGTATATTTGAAATGACAAAAACAACAACACATCAACATCAACGAAGTAGCCAACAACATCTTCGCAACAGCTTCAACAACTCTCGCACACACAAACCAACCAACCAACGGTTCCCAACCACAAAGTGAGAGACCATGTTGTATAATTCCAATTGGGTTAAGTTCGTTGAAGCGTTTATGGCACTTGAACTAGTTTTCAGTAATGTTGGCATTTCATTGCATTCAAGCTGTGAAATCTGTTCAGTGAGCAGCATTTTTATGCCAACAACAGATCAAATTCGGGGCAATGGGCGTGGTAGTCACTGATAACTGAGTTCGCTCATGTAGAATTGATTAATTTTTAAAGCGCGCTTTTGCAAATCTGCAATCCTTGAATAAAATTACTGACTTATAGTTATTTGGTAATATATTAACAGTGGTGGCTGGTTAAATAGCACAAATTTCAACGAACCACAACAGTTTCAAACTGTTAAAATGCCTATTGTTGTCTCAATTAATAAACTTACATAACCTATAAACCAAATCAAAATTTAATCAATTACATAAGTCCTTTTTGTACTTATTTTAAGTGATTTTGTACAACTTTCAGACAAACGCAAGACAGCCTTAATTTAGTTGACCCCGTACGCATTTTCTACCATTATCCAAAAATGTAATCAACCCATGACCATTCACCAGCCAAACAGATGCAACCGCAAATTGTGCGAAAGAGACAGCGTAACTTCATTGTCGACAGAGCAGTCAAGTCAAAACCAATTTCATGATTGTGAGACACAAAAAAAAAAAAAAGTATCTTTACACGCAAAACGAATTATAATTGTGGCATGCAATCGCATGGTCAATTGTGATGATGATGATGATGATGATGATAGCAATGATAATGATATATGTATATGTACAGGCATACATATAATGAAGTACACTGAGCAAAATAAACGAAGCAAAGCCGACAGTTGCGATTATGACGAATCGTATGGAAGTTTATTACTTATTAATTTTTTCTGTTTCTGTTTTTTTTTTTTTTTCGTTGTTAAAGTGAGAAAGGTCAAGCGAATGCGCCTAAAGTTGTTGCTGTTGTTGTTGTAGTACCTAAAGAGCGCAGCAGCGACAACAACAACAACAACGACAGCAACGTTGACAGCGACGCGACGCGACGCGACCGACCGCGAAGCAACCAAGCGAGCAAGAGCGAGAGGCACGAAACGTTGGTGCGGGACAATTAGCGCGCAATTGACCTACATTGGGGCAACATTAATGGTGTCAATAGTAAACGAGACTGACTCTGAAAATACAACAACAACAACAAAAATTGCTGTGCGCGGCTTTGTCGCTCTGAAGGTATCCATGTGTGTGTATATGTGCTACACAAAATGCCAAGTACAAACATGAAAAATTATAATAAAATCTAACAAAAAAAAAAGTAAACAAAAGAAAAACAAATCTGTAGTAAGTAAGTATTTGAAGAAAATGAGGCACTTGAATATAATTGCAGCCAACAATTATTTAAAATTCATGTGAATGACAAAATGAGGCAAATGCATTGCAATTTTCGCTTAGCGAGGCTGTGCAAAATTGACATGAGCTAATGAGCAAATGTGCACAAGTTGAGGACCACATTATTATTGCTACTATGCTAAAAGTCACGCTAAATGCTGTAAGACATTGAAAAAGCCTACAAAAAAAAATTATGTATATTAATAATCGCCTTGTAACTGGCCAAACAAAGAAGTAAGCACGTGCGTGAGCGCGTGCTTGTGTGTGTGTGTGTGTGTGTGTAAGTTTATAAATTTTGTGCGTGCATTCGTCTTACAGCTTGTCATTTCGACTGTCAGTCAGTCAGTCAGTCCGTCAGTCATACTATGATGGTAGTATGGCCGCAACTCAATGTGTAAGTTTTACACGATAAACGAGAAATGAGGTTACCTACTTTTTAAGAAGGTCAATGCGACCGAAAACAAATGAGCGAGTGAGCATGAACGCGAGCAAGCGAGCAACAAATGAGCGAACGGAACGGAACAAAAGTTGTGACGAGCATCGAGTAACGAGTAGTTGAAACAGACGGAACCAGACGAAGACGAAGGCAGTTGTGCACAGACCAACAGCAGAGTAATTGGAATGCATAAGCAAGAGACAAATCATTGACTGTGTGTGAACGAACGTATGACTAACTGAATGGTGGTCTCTGTGTGAGAAAAACGCGGCGGCGTTGGTGACGCGTAAAATGAAGGAAAACATGCTGACAATTTTTTTTTTTTTCATTTACAAAAAAACAACAACAACAAAAATAATGAAAAGACGCTCACTCATTGCGCTGAAAGCTCAGTGACCATGTAAACATACCACAAACAATAGCACAAGCAAGACTAATAACGACGGCAGCGTTTCCAATGAAAATAAAAGTAGTACAAATTGTTGTAAGCAAGCAGCAGCAGCAGCAGTACGAGCACCAGGTGCCAAAGTAAACGCATACGTTTGCGTCAACGTTTTGCGCTGACAACGAGGTAACGGTGACAAGCAGCGACGGCGACAGCGCAGCGTTGAAATTAATTTGGCGCTTTTTAATAACTAAAGCAAACAAGCAACAAAAACAGAAACAGAAAAACAAAAAACAACAACAAATTTGGAGCAACACATTGCCACACATTCTACACACACACACACACACACAGACAGAGACACGCAAAGAGCGAGCGCCAGCTAGCAGCGTTTCAATGCATGCCTTAAAAATGCTGCAACTGAGGTAAGTGTCACTGCTGCTGCGTTGGCGTTTGCGAGGGCGCGGCAGCGTCTAACCATGCAGCTGGCAAATTGACTAACGAACAAACACACACACACACACACACATACACACATGAGCTTATGAGGTTAAAATGCGTTGGCTTTGATGCTTCGGTCGATGCAGTTGACAGCGACGTTTCTCTTTCTCTTCCCTGACGCTGCGGCAGCGACGTCGACGACGACGTCATTTAGCGCGCGACGTTAGCCTCCACCTCCTTTTTGACGGCGACGCTTGTTGTTGTTTTACATTGTAGTATATGCAATACATATATATTTACAATGTAAATTTTTCTTACATTTTTTTTTTCTTCTAATTATTGAATAGTCTTTTTTTAATATATTTGAATTTATTCATTTCTTTATCGATACAAGCAAAATTCTTGTGTCATATCTTTTTATCATTTTGGTAAATAATAATCAAAAGTCAGCAACTCTAATACACTTAAATATTGCAGGCCACAATTGCATGTGGTTTTAGCTTAATGAAAATGCACTAAGTATGTAATGTATCGACACAATGAATGTATTCATGCAATATTTATGCGTTAGACACACACACACACACACACACAAATACAACAATGCCAATGCACAAACATGCGATACAAATGTGCACAACCTTCCTGGCCAAGCATTACTTTTTACATTGGCCCTCATAAAGCATGAGATTAGGTTATAACGATTATAGACAAGCAAACAGAAAAGCGAGGCGGACACAATGGAGCAACACACGGACAGATAAACTAAAAGATAGACACACAGACAGACAGGCAGACAGACAGACAAACTGGCTAACAACAACACTGAGCTGAGTCACAATAAATTTGAATCGATAGTGGCGATAGTGAAAAGATGTTGAGCAAACGTGTTTGTATGCGTTCGTATATATATATTATAGTTGTAGGTGTTTTATTGACGTACTGAAAGCAGCTCAACAGGGACAGACACACGCACACAAACATAAATAAATAAATTATGTCATTGTTATCTGTAGAATCTAGTGTCATGGAAATTGAAATGAAATCATGTCATCTACACACATGCATACGTGCTGAGATACATACAAGTCAACAGCAGCAGTTAAAATAATACTCAAATAACTTATAGTTCAAGTTTTGTTTCTGAGCTAATCACGGATTACACCGTTATGTTCATTTGGTTATTTGTCTGTTCGCCACATGCTGCCACTTGGCCCGGCCCCAGTTATAACAGTAGCCGTGGGCATCATTTAAAAGCTTAACGATTCAAGCGTCTCAATTATTAATGTTAAACACATCAATCTAACCGGTATTGTAAGGACGAGGCCAATATTTTGAGGTAAACATACAATTCAAACGTTAATTGTAATGCGCAGACAAAAACCGCAACATCTAACAGACCTTTTCTCACACCAGTCACACTGAGTAACAAATAGTCACAAAGGCTGACAGGGTTGCAGTGAATCACAAACGGATTTTGTGACTTATTGTTGCTTTTAGCGATTTACAATTCTAACAAAGCGTCACAACAACTCGTCTCTGATAGTAACGGCCATCCTAACAGTATTCCGTAAGAAGCTGTTAAGCGTCTGCTTATGTTAACAGAAGAAGCATTTGCTATTTAAAATGTATAACTTAACAGTCTGTTAACACAAAAAAAAAGCTCTTTTTCCACACTGAAACTGTAACCTTGTGAGTTCTGTCTGAGAATCGCTCTTTCTCGCTTGAGAATATTTTGTGACTAACGTGGGAATTAGCAGATTAACTTTTCTACATTTTACTTATCTTCAGCATATGTGGTATAATCAACGCTTTAAAAATTATGCTAAAAACATACATAAATATGAGTTTTCAAGCGCTTTCCTTATTGACAGTCGATATTTTTATGACCTCAGTTATGTAAATTACATTTTATTTTTATTTTCATTACAATTTCTATATTGACAATGACAATAAATCGATCAATGTGCATACCTAAGCGCTCTAATACGAATTTGACGTTGCCATTGAAGCTTGTGAAACCTTCCGACCTTTAACTTATTTATAATATTTCGTTTTATTTTTTTAATGTGAATTTTATAAATCATATGTTGAGGCCGGCGCTTTTTGGCATTGTGAGTGAATTAAGATAACGTCATACAACCACAAAGAAGCAATGCCATCGAGCACAATTGTAGGGCCGGAACTGTTGAAAACTTATCAACAAACATATTAATTACTCTTCACGCTCTATTTGGCATTCATTTCTGTCATCCTATCTATAGTGATTTTGACTGTAAGTGGATAGTTGGAGCCCATTTTTTTGAAAACAGTTCTTGCGCTCAAATATCAACATAAATATTAAATTTCATAGCACGAATTGGGAAAGAAAAGAGTTTTTATATAAGATTTTTTATAAACGGTACAAAACGATAATTTTTTATAGTTGCCATTGTTTTCCAATAGGTGTTCATAATTTTTTTATTTGAGAAAATTGAAAGCCTATTGGAATTTCTTCAAATCCAAGTATCTTTATGAAGAGAACTTGTATCTGAGGGGAACGCAATCTCTACTGAGCCCTTAGCCATCAGGTGGGTTGGCCAGAGTTTGCACTTGAATATTATTCGATTGATTGTGATCAAATAAATTACTTCCCTCAACATTGCAAACTAATTCCGCATTTGTTTTTAAATTTCGAATAACAACAATTACAGCAAATTGCAATAATAAGTACATGAAATTATCAATTGCAATTACGAAAAGCCATAGAGCAAAACGACCTTATCGAATAAATTAACATCATGTATGAAGCGTTTTGTAACCTGCGATTACGACACACATGAGTGTGTGTGTGTGTGTGTATGTGTGCAACTGTGTGGGTAATTGCAGCAACTGCAATTGTTGTAAATTACCGTGAAACACCTTCGCACAAAATTACAAAAGTTACAAAGCACACACGCACAAACATTTCCTTATAGAAATAAGAGCGTAGCGTTAAAGCAAATTCATAAATAGCAAACTACAAAACAACAACAAAGCGTTATGACAACAAATTTAAACAATGCCAGCAATTATCTTTGTTGTTGTTTTTGTTGTTGTGCAGTAAAATGTGCGCTCGCTTCTTTCAGCCCGCTGTCTACTTGTCTTGTCACGACTTTAACTTTCTTATCAAATATCAACAGATACTTAAACATTAATTTCGACAAAGTATGATTAATAAACTGTTAAGTTCTCTAATGAGTTTATTATTTAAACGTTCTGCAACGGTAATAACTTCTTTTAGTTAGTTTTGAAAGCAATTTTGATAATGAAGACAATGTGTTGTTTGTTTAATTTAATATTTAAAGCGTTCACTTATTTAAAGATCGTTGTAAAAATGTTAAAGTATAAACAATTACAACAGTTTGTTCTGGAAAAAAGGCACACAACTTCTCAAAACAGATACTTGACTAAGTTAAGTGATAGTGTAAGTGAATTAAGGTCTTGAAAAACTACCGTTACTCTTTATCACACTTTTATTGTTATTATTATTATCATTTGTTTTATATAATTATTGATAATATATATAAAAAAAAAGACAGTTTTCAGAGTCGCAATAAGCGTGATTTATGAACTTACCTCGCAAGCGCCATTCTAACATGAGAAAGTGCTCCCAGTGGCAGCGATATGGTATCCACTTTGAATGAATTTAAGCAGAAACCGTACACAATAGAAAAATCCGTCAAATGTTTTGGTAAATGTTTTTAAGTTTTTTTAATAAATTTTTCTGTTTTTGCAGACACTTTTTGCTTGAAGTTATAGTTTTTAGTTTACAAATAAACTGTGTGAAAATTTATTTCATTTTTTATTATATAAAACGTCATTTTGTGCTTTTCAAACATTTATTTGTAGAAAAATACTGTTTTCGAAATAATATATTACTAAAAAACGTTGAATAACATGCTCAAAGTTTGCTTCACACACCTCTTCGACCTTATATACATATAAGTATACAATACGCCTTAAGTTATGCAACAATTTAAGAAAATAAAAACAAAACAAAAACCTACAAATTATATATTTGTTTGTTTGCTTTTACCGTTTTATTTTTCTGTGCTTTAAACGCTTACAGAAAAAGCGTATAAACCGCTGTGCTATTGTTATCAATTATTGAGTTACAAAAGAATTGTCAGTGATTTGAAAATGTTTCTCCGATTTCGGTTGGAATGTTTGAAAGTTGTCTTCTATACTAGAAAATCAAGAATTTTAAATAACAAGCATAAAAATATCTGTAGCAATTTTTCTTATTTTTGTTCAGCAACTAACATGAGACAGAAAAACACTAAAAGCGAATTAACAATTTATTTGTAATAATTTAAAAATTAGTATTATAGTAATGCCAATTTGTCCTCAATAAGTTATAATAGAAAAAACAACCCAATGTAGAAATAGGAATTCTTGAAAACAATTCAATGAGTAAGTACTTTATTCATGGGTACGTAATGAGTGCAACCACACGCCACACATGCCACGCCACGGTAGCGCAAGTACAACTAGCAACAAAATAGCAACAGCAACAACAACAAGCAAGAGAACAACAAACGAAATAAAAAAAAAAACAAATTCCATTTCACAGTCATAAGCGCACAAGGTTCTTCCTACATCACTTATACACACACACATATACGCATAATGCATACACACACATGAAAAAAGCTTAGAAAACAAAAAACGAAAAATAGAAGAGCGCCATTAGCCGCAACTCACACACACACAATATTGCTCATAGCAACTTTTGTGTGCGCTCTCTGTCTCTCTTTTTGTCGCTCTAACTCAACGCTGCCGCTTTATAGCATTTTCAATTAAGGTATGCACAAGGTCTTGTATTAGAGAGAGAGAGAAAGAGTTTGTTTTTTCTATTATAACTTATTGAGGACAAATTGGCATTACTATAATACTAATTTTTAAATTATTACAAATAAATTGTTAATTCGCTTTTAGTGTTTTTCTGTCTCATGTTAGTTGCTGAACAAAAATAAGAAAAATTGCTACAGATATTTTTATGCTTGTTATTTAAAATTCTTGATTTTCTAGTATAGAAGACAACTTTCAAACATTCCAACCGAAATCGGAGAAACATTTTCAAATCACTGACAATTCTTTTGTAACTCAATAATTGATAACAATAGCGGCAGCGGTTTATACGCCTTTTCTCGTAAGCGTTTAAAGCACAGAAAAATAAAACAGGTAAAAGCAAACAAACAAATATATAATTTGTAGGTTTTTGTTTTGTTTTTATTTTCTTAAATTGTTGCATAACTTAAGGCGTATTGTATACTTATATGTATATAAGGTCGAAGAGGTGTGTGAAGCAAACTTTGAGCATGTTAGTCAACGTTTTTTAGTGATATACTATTTCGAAAACAGTATTTTTACTACAAATAAATGTTTGAAAAGCACAAAATGACGTTTTATATAATAAAAAATGAAATAAATTTTCACACAGTTTGTTTGTAAACTAAAAACTATAACTTCAAGGAAAAAGTGTCTGTCAAAAACAGAAAAATTTATTAAAAAAACTTAAAAACATTTACCAAAACATTTGACGGATTTTTCTATTGTGTACGGTTTCTGCTTAAATTCATTCAAAGTGGATACCATATCGCTGCCACTGGGAGCACTTTCTCATGTTAGAATGGCGCTTTTTCCATGGGAACGTTAATGATTTATCGGCCAACAAAAACAACTGTGGCATTGTTTAAATTTTTGTCATAAGTTTTTTTGTAGTTTGCTCTAACCTACGCTCTATAAGGAATGTTTTGCTGTGTGCTTTGTAACTTTTGTAAGTCAAGGTGTTTCACGGTAATTTCAACAATTGCGGCTCCGCACAACACACACTCATGGTGTAATCCAGGTTACAAAACGCTTTCAATGTTAATTCTTCATAATTTTTCTCTATGGCTTTTCGTAATTGCAATTGATAATTTCATGTACTTATTATTGCAATTTGCTGTAATTGTTGTTATTCGAAATTTAAAAACAAATGCGGAATTAGTTTGCAATGTTGAGGGAAGTAATTTATTTGATCACAATCAATCGAATATATTCAAGTGCAAACTTGCCAACCCACCTGATGGCTAAGGGCTCAGTAGAGATTGCGTTCCCCTCAGATCCAAGTTCTCTTCATAAAGATACTTGGATTTGAAGAAATTCCAATAGGCTTTCAATGTTCTCAAATAAAAAAATTATGAACACCTATTGGAAAACAATGGCAACTATAAAAAATTATCGTTTTGTATCGTTTATAAAAAATCTTATATAAAAACTCTTTTCTTTCCCAATTCGTGCTATGAAATTTAATATTTATGTTGATATTTGAGCGCAAGAACTGTTTTCAAAAAAATGGGCTCCAACTATCCACTTACAGTCAAAATCACTATAGATAGGATGACAGAAATGAATGCCAAATAGAGCGTGAAGAGTAATTAATATGTTTGTTGATAAGTTTTCAACAGTTCCGGCCCTACAATTGTGCTCGATGGCATTGCTTCTTTGTGGTTGTATGACGTTATCTTAATTCACTCACAATGCCAAAAAGCGCCGGCCTCAACATATGATTTATAAAATTCACATTAAAAAAATAAAACGAAATATTATAAATAAGTTAAAGGTCGGAAGGTTTCACAAGCTTCAATGGCAACGTCAAATTCGTATTAGAGCGCTTAGGTATGCACATTGATCGATTTATTGTCATTGTCAATATAGAAATTGTAATGAAAATAAAAATAAAATGTAATTTACACAACTAAGGTCATAAAAATATAAAAAAATTATGTATGTTTTTAGCATAATTTTTAAAGCGTTGATTATACCACATATGCTGAAGATAATTAAAATGTTAAAAAGTTAATCTGCTAATTCCCACGTTAGTCACAAAATATTCTCAAGCGAGAAAGAGCGATTCTCAGACAGTCGTCACAAGGTTACAGTTTCAGTGTGGAAAAAGAGCTTTTTTTTGTGTTAACAGACTGTTAAGTTATACATTTTAAATGGCAAATGCTTCTTCTGTTAACATAAGCAGATGCTTAACAGCTTCTTACAGAATACTGTTAGGATGGCCAAGTCAGTACGTAACTATTAGTGACGAGTTGTGACGCTTTGTTAGTAGTGAAAATCGCTAAAAGCAACAATAAGTCACAAAATACGTTTGTGACTCACAGTGACTCTGTTAGCCTTTGTGAATATTTGTTACACAGTGTGACTGGTGTGACAATAGGGCTGTTAGATGTTGCGGTTTTTGTCTGCGCATTACAATTAACGCTTGAATTGTATGTTTACCTCAAAATATTGGCCTCGTCCTTACAATACCGGTTAGATTGATGTGTTTAACATTAATAATTGAGACGCTTGAATCGTTAAGCTTTTAAATGATGCCCACGGCTACGGTTATAACTGGGGCCGGGCCAAGTGGCAGCATGTGGCGAACAGACAAATAACGAAATGAACATAACGGTGTAATCCGTGATTAGCTCAGAAACAAAACTTGAACTATAAGTTATTTGAGTATTATTTTAACTGCTGCTGTGGACTTGTATGTATCTCAGCACGTATGCATGTGTGTAGATGACATGATTTCATTTCAATTTCCATGACACTAGATTCTACAGATAACAATGACATAATTTATTTATTTATGTTTGTGTGCGTGTGTCTGTCCCTGTTGAGCTGCTTTCAGTATGTCAATAAAACACCTACAACTATAATACATACATATATACGAACGCATACAAACACGTTTGCTCAACATCTTTTCACTATCGCAACTATCGATTCAAATTTATTGTGACTCAGCTCAGTGTTGTTGTTAGCCAGTTTGTCTGTCTGTCTGCCTGTCTGTCTGTGTGTCTATCTTTTAGTTTATCTGTCCGTGTGTTGCTCCATTGTGTCCGCCTCGCTTTTCTGTTTGCTTGTCTATAATCGTTATAACCTAATCTCATGCTTTATGAGGGCCAATGTAAAAAGTAATGCTTGGCCAGGAAGGTTGTGCACATTTGTATCGCATGTTTGTGCATTGGCATTGTTGTATTTGTGTGTGTGTGTGTGTGTGTGTCTAACGCATAAATATTGCATGAATACATTCATTGTGTCGATACATTACATACTTAGTGCATTTTCATTAAGCTAAAACCACATGCAATTGTGGCCTGCAATATTTAAGTGTATTAGAGTTGCTGACTTTTGATTATTATTTACCAAAATGATAAAAAGATATGACACAAGAATTTTGCTTGTATCGATAAAGAAATGAATAAATTCAAATATATTAAAAAAAGACTATTCAATAATTAGAAGAAAAAAAAAAATGTAAGAAAAATTTACATTGTAAATATATATGTATTGCATATACTACAATGTAAAACAACAACAAGCGTCGCCGTCAAAAAGGAGGTGGAGGCTAACGTCGCGCGCTAAATGACGTCGTCGTCGACGTCGCTGCCGCAGCGTCAGGGAAGAGAAAGAGAAACGTCGCTGTCAACTGCATCGACCGAAGCATCAAAGCCAACGCATTTTAACCTCATAAGCTCATGTGTGTATGTGTGTGTGTGTGTGTGTGTTTGTTCGTTAGTCAATTTGCCAGCTGCATGGTTAGACGCTGCCGCGCCCTCGCAAACGCCAACGCAGCAGCAGTGACACTTACCTCAGTTGCAGCATTTTTAAGGCATGCATTGAAACGCTGCTAGCTGGCGCTCGCTCTTTGCGTGTCTCTGTCTGTGTGTGTGTGTGTGTGTGTAGAATGTGTGGCAATGTGTTGCTCCAAATTTGTTGTTGTTTTTTGTTTTTCTGTTTCTGTTTTTGTTGCTTGTTTGCTTTAGTTATTAAAAAGCGCCAAATTAATTTCAACGCTGCGCTGTCGCCGTCGCTGCTTGTCACCGTTACCTCGTTGTCAGCGCAAAACGTTGACGCAAACGTATGCGTTTACTTTGGCACCTGGTGCTCGTACTGCTGCTGCTGCTGCTTGCTTACAACAATTTGTACTACTTTTATTTTCATTGGAAACGCTGCCGTCGTTATTAGTCTTGCTTGTGCTATTGTTTGTGGTATGTTTACATGGTCACTGAGCTTTCAGCGCAATGAGTGAGCGTCTTTTCATTTTTTTTGTTGTTGTTGTTTTTTTGTAAATGAAAAAAAAAAATTGTCAGCGTGTTTTCCTTCATTTTACGCGTCACCAACGCCGCCGCGTTTTTCTCACACAGAGCACCATTCAGTTAGTCATACGTTCGTTCACACACAGTCAATGATTTGTCTCTTGCTTATGCATTCCAATTACTCTGCTGTTGGTCTGTGCACAACTGCCTTCGTCTTCGTCTGGTTCCGTCTGTTTCAACTACTCGTTACTCGATGCTCGTCACAACTTTTGTTCCGTTCCGTTCGCTCATTTGTTGCTCGCTTGCTCGCGTTCATGCTCACTCGCTCATTTGTTTTCGGTCGTATCGACCTTCTTAAAAAGTAGGTAACCTCATTTCTCGTTTATCGTGTAAAACTTACACATTGAGTTGCGGCCATACTACCATCATAGTATGACTGACGGACTGACTGACTGACTGACAGTCGAAATGACAAGCTGTAAGACGAATGCACGCACAAAATTTATAAACTTACACACACACACACACACACACAAGCACGCGCTCACGCACGTGCTTACTTCTTTGTTTGGCCAGTTACAAGGCGATTATTAATATACATATTTTTTTTTTGTAGGCTTTTTCAATGTCTTACAACATTTAGCGTGACTTTTAGCATAGTAGCAATAATAATGTGGTCCTCAACTTGTGCACATTTGCTCATTAGCTCATGTCAATTTTGCACAGCCTCGCTAAGCGAAAATTGCAATGCATTTGACTCATTTTGTCATTCACATGAATTTTAAATAATTGTTGGCTGCAATTATATTCAAGTGCCTCATTTTCTTCAAATACTTACTTACTACAGATTTGTTTTTCTTTTGTTTACTTTTTTTTTTGTTAGATTTTATTATAATTTTTCATGTTTGTACTTGGCATTTTGTGTAGCACATATACACACACATACACACACATGGATACCTTCAGCGCGACAAAGCCGCGCACAGCAATTTTTGTTGTTGTTGTATTTTCAGAGTCAGTCTCGTTTACTATTGACACCATTAATGTTGCCCCAATGTAGGTCAATTGCGCGCTAATTGTCCCGCACCAACGTTTCGTGCCTCTCGCTCTTGCTCGCTTGGTTGCTTCGCGGTCGGTCGCGTCGCGTCGCGTCGCTGTCAACGTTGCTGTCGTTGTTGTTGTTGTCGCTGCTGCTGCTGTTGCTGCGCTCTTTAGGTACTACAACAACAACAACAGCAACAACTTTAGGCGCATTCGCTTGACCTTTCTCACTTTAACAACGAAAAAAAAAATTAATAAGTAATAAACTTCCATACGATTCGTCATAATCGCAACTGTCGGCTTTGCTTCGTTTATTTTGCTCAGTGTACTTCATTATATGTATGCCTGTACATATACATATATCATTATCATTGCTATCATCATCATCATCATCACAATTGACCATGCGATTGCATGCCACAATTATAATTCGTTTTGCGTGTAAAGATACTTTTTTTTTTTTTTGTGTCTCACAATCATGAAATTGGTTTTGACTTGACTGCTCTGTCGACAATGAAGTTACGCTGTCTCTTTCGCACAATTTGCGGTTGCATCTGTTTGGCTGGTGAATGGTCATGGGTTGATTACATTTTTGGATAATGATAGAAAATGCGTACGGGGTCAACTAAATTAAGGCTGTCTTGCGTTTGTCTGAAAGTTGTACAAAATCACTTAAATAAAGTACAAAAAGGACTTATGTAATTGATTGAATTTTGATTTGGTTTATAAGTTATGTAAGTTTATTAATTGAGACAACAATAGGCATTTTAACAGTTTCAAACTGTTGTGGTTAATTAACATTTATGTCAAAAGTACGGTTTTAAAATGTTTAAAATTTGTGCTATTTAACCTGCCACCACTGTTTATATATTACCATATAACTATGAGTTAGTAATTTTATTCAAGGATTGCAGATTTGCAAAAGCGCGCTTTAAAAATTAATCAATTCTACATGAGCGAACTCAGTTATCAGTGACTACCACGCCCATTGCCCCGAATTTGATCTGTTGTTGGCATAAAAATGCTGCTCACTGAACAGATTTCACAGCTTGAATGCAATGAAATGCCAACATTACTGAAAACTAGTTCAAGTGCCATAAACGCTTCAACGAACTTAACCCAATTGGAATTATACAACATGGTCTCTCACTTTGTGGTTGGGAACCGTTGGTTGGTTTGTGTGTGTGCGAGAGTTGTTGAAGCTGTTGCGAAGATGTTGTTGGCTACTTCGTTGATGTTGATGTTGATGTGTTGTTTTTGTCATTTCAAATATACATAAATATTTATTGCATTTTAATGCTTGAATGTCAATTGTACACTGAAAACGGAAAACTGAAACTGAACTTGAGCGCTCAATGACAAATTATGGCACTCGTTCGTATGCTGTGCCATGTTTCTCGTTTGGTGTCGAAAATCATATGCCGACATCAAATGCCACATTTCTGTTTTTATTTCTGCTTTTATTTATTTTTTTTTTTTTTGGAATAAACTCTGACCTACTTTCCGCTTTTTAAGCATTGAAACTGTGCTCTTGATTCTTTTTTTTTTTTTGTATGTATGAATTTTTGCATACATATTATGACTTAATCAAAGAAATTACACACACACACACACACACACACGCATGAGCGATAATCATCAACAGTTCGGAGTATGCGTGAAGGCAAGAAAACAATAAAGGAAGTCAGGAAAAGTGACGACAACGTTATGTAATAACAAATACATTCATTTTTTTGTTGTTTTTTTTTTATTGGTTGACCTACTTCTAAATTTAGTAGGTCGTCAATTTGTCAGACTGTCTGGTTTGTCTGACGAATTACGGCTTAAACGGTCATACACTTAAAAAATAAAATCATTACATTTACAATAAAAATTCATAAATGCTTTTGATGGTTCTTTTAAGTAACCGCGCACATAAGGAGTGTCCTTTGAAAGTATATACTTAAAACTTTGGCTAATTAAATGTTATTAAACAAAATTATGTATATTATTAGCATAAATTGAAGTCTATTTGAGTGTCTGTCTGATGTGTGTTTGTGTGTGTGTGTGTGTCTGTCTTTCCATTAAGTCATTTAGTTAGCCATAATTATTTTACACTTTATGATGCCACAAAATCATCAAAGTCATTGTCTGCGTATTTCTTGTCTGCTCGTTTACTCGTTCGATAATCATCAGCAGAAGTTTATTATTTTTTGTTTTTGTTTTTATACATTAGTCTATAATTCAGACATTCACATCACATACACACAACCCTTGTGTTTAACTTCTTTTTGTTGTTTTTTTTTTTTATATATATTTTTTGTGCCATTAAATTGCTCGTCTACTCCATTATTACTATTATTATATTTTATCGCTTGCCCGACGCGACGCGACGGGCCATGCTGTGTTCCTCGCATTGCTGCTTGGGCACATTGTTCTTTATTTGTTGTTGTTGTTGTAGTTTGTTTCATTTATAAAACCAATATACGCGTTTCGTTTCGATTTCATTTTATTCCATTTCATGTCTCGTTTCTTTTGCGCTACCTCGGATGTCGCAGCCGCTGTAGCTGCTGCGGTCGCTGCCTTTGTTGCTGCTGTTGTTGTTGTTGTTGTTTTTGTCCCTTGAGCGAACATTGACCATTAGCACTTCGTTCTAACCTTGCAGTTGTCATCGTTTACTGGTTTCCTCTCTCACGCGTCGTTTTCTCTCTGTTTCTCGCTTGTATGCTTAATTGTTTTTGCTCTTATTGTTGTACAACAACAGCAACGTTACTAAATTTGTTTTGTCGTTGTCGTTGTTGTTGTTGTTCTTGTTATGTTCG
>JBAMBP010001522.1:0-46363 GCA_037044515.1 Phortica magna
CGCTGGCCCTCCTCCGCATCTTCTTCGTCATCCAACATCCCCCTTTCCTGGCCAAGGGCACCACTGCTGGTGATGACACCCGCCATGCTGCCGCGCAGACTGCGGTTGAGCTCCACCAGGCGGCCAAACGTTGTGCGCCAGAACTCTGGCGGTGCGTGCGTTCCAGCGGCGTGGACGGACCACATCACCGAGATGATGGGGTTCGGGATGCTGCAGCTCAGCGAGGTCGGCGATGGCGGCGGTGGCCAGCGGGCCCACCAGCGTCTTGCCCGGGCCGCTCCGGCACGCAAAGGACGCGTTGTCCAGCACCGCTCGCGCCGTCGTGAGGGTCGGTGAGACGCTGCGAGCGGAGGTCGTCCGCGATCCACGCGAGGAGACTGCGACTGATGTAGCGACGCTGCGTGGAGAGGGAGCCGTCGGTGTAGAAGGAGCGGGGCCACTGCACGCGCAGCAGACGCGTCGCCACCACGAGGGACACCGAGCGCCGGTCCACTATACTGGAGACGCGCTGCAGCAGACTCAGGCGCTCCAGCGCCGACAAGCGAACGCGTTCTTGCGGACGGCAGCGACCTGCGACGACGACGACGGGCCTCAACCACCTTCTCCACGCGAAACTCATTGCGGAGATAGGCCTGGAGCAGGTTGATGGTGAGCGTATCTGTTTGATCGGCGCTCCGCTGCTGAGACGGCAGCTGCCTCGGCCGTTACGGCATTCACGAGGTCTCGCTTTTCAGACGTCATCTGAGAGACGGGAAGCGTACCGGCACCCTGACTCACGGTACAGGCAGCAGAGTATGTTCCCGACATTTCGCTCCCCAAACGACAGGGGTCTTTGGTCCTGAGCTTGTGCGGCGACTAGACTCTTTAGTGATGCGTCTGTACCGGGATTGCGAGGTAGAACACGCCCGTTTCTGCAGGTACGGTTGACAGGAGGACGCAGCACTGACGTGACAACCGCGAAGACTTTTGTGAAGATGAGGCCAGCGCCCCGCCCCTGACAGCAGGCTCTTCATTGCGACGCTTGTCCTATTTGCGTACTTCCGTGCTTTAGTGAACGTTTCCGGTATAGCTGATATGGTGAAGCACAAGGGTGAATACCGTGTCGGACACAGAACTTAGTTTTTTTCCGCTTTCACTTTATGATCGATTCTGATGATGCTGAAGGTAGCGGGAAAGTGAAAATGTAAACAGATAATAATACTCATTGCGCAGACAATAACAGTTTTGTTTTTTAGTCGTGTGCAATTCCTCTGACTTGTTGTGCCTCACTGACGTGAGAAAAGTATCACTACACACTAATACCGAGTTCAACATAACACGTTATAACACATTTTTTGTTCTATGTTTTGAATTTTGTGAAGTAAACAGATGAGAATCTAAGAAGGAGAAAGATGTGCAATGACAAATCTAGAAGGTGAATCAACGAATGTGCATTTTGTCACATTCCCGTGTATGGTAGGTTGATTCAGATTGACATGTATCTATTCAAATCTATAAGCAATATTGGCAGCAAGAATGAAAAGAGGTGGTGAATGTGACTCAGTTCTCACTCTGGAATCTGGCTCGACCGAATAGGGGTGTACTCACGCGTCGTCGACGGTCCTTGACCACCTTTGCGGTGCAACGGGGACACGTATGAGAAGAGCGGTGCCTCCTGCTGCTGCTGCACGAGGCCGTCGTAGCTGTAGCCCTGGTAGTTGCGGTACTCGTAGCTGGTGAGCACACACGGCGTGTAGATGACGCGATTGCGCAGGTACACCCGCGCGCGTGGGCTGACAGACGCGGCTCGGCGAGCTGCTGCTGGGCTCCGTAGCTGGGAGTCTGCATTGACCTTGGCGAACGTGTCGATGGAATCTCGCCGAAAGTCACATGCTTTTCGTTCTCGGTGTTCTTTACTGGAGTACTCTTGTCCCCATCGCTGCTTTTGCGCGGCTTCGCACTCCGATTTTGGTACGTGTTGGTGTCTAGTGAGGTGAGCGGCTCAGGGGACTTTTCTTTGGTGGCTGACATTGTGTCTATGTTCGTTATAGCTTTGTAAAGTTATCTGCAGCAGTGATGGCACTTCTCAACGAGTGAAATTATCTTGAAAATATTGTGTTATGTTTCCGCCCTACATCTATCCACTCTAAAAGCTATAGTGTGAGAGTGTGGGGAATGAGCGGTAGCGGATATTGTTAGAAATCTGTTAGATGTCGCTCTCTCATTACAAAACACATGTCAAATATAGTCGCAGAAATCGAGACTGAGTCAAGATCACGTGACGTAGTGAAAACACAACCACGTGAGAATTTTACTGTTTGTGAGGAAGAATAGCAGCAGGAGAAAGCAACAACAACGAGAGCAGTACCAATTCAGCTAGCGGCATAGGGGGCAGGGCCTGCAGCCGACCCGGCTCTGGCCGCACCCGAGACAGAGCCACACCACTTGTTTTCCAGGCACCACGTCAGCTGTTTGCGGAGGGAGGCTGAAAAGGCGCTGACTACCCTCTGGCAGTGCCGCGGCGCAGACCCACCCAGCGGTGCGACAGGAACCCGTCGGCGACGAGATACGTCTCACGACTGTCCGCGGGGGACGCGCTGGGCTTGTGCGTGTGCACGCGGCTGAAGACGTGACGGGCCGCCGCTGTCACCTGCTGCGAGTGCGGGCAGCGCATCAGCTTAGTCACAAACGCAGCCGGGACTGGGCGGCGCGCGAGCCGAGCTGCCCTTTCTCTCCGCTGCCACCCGCCGTAGGCTCCGGGAGACGGGCAAAGAGTTTGCATGCGAGCTGCAGAGCACTGAGCGCCATTTGGTTCTGCGCGTAGGTGACGGAGAAGGCGTCCTGACCGCTCACCACCGACACACCGTCGTGCGTCACCAGTCGTGGCGGCTCCGGCAGCCGCGCGTGCTGCACCGCCCGCAGCACCGCCTCCTGGTGTAGCACGTTGGCGCGCACCACCCGCATGCCCGGCAGCGGCTCTATCGCTCGCAAATCGACCGCAATCGACCACCGGCGACGTGCTGGCAGAGTTGCTGCTGTCGGCAGCGGCGGCGCGCATCCGCTCCAGCGACACTTGCGCGAAGCCTCCCGGAGCGGCGGCCAGATCCAGCACCGCACGGCACCGTGTCCTGCGTATGAGGTCGAACTTGGTGTCTATTTCCAACAATTTGTACGCCGACGCGCAACGGTACTGCATGGCTACGTCAGCGCGATAGTACTTACTCGAACAGTTTCTACCTCGTTGTTTTTTGATTGTATGATTACGTTGAGTGTGAGAGATACAAGGGAGAGCGAGGAAAGTGTTTCATATATAAATAGATATAAATGGCTACCATCACAGTTAACGTTTCAAATCGTCCAAAATAGTTTCATCAACAACAAAAAGTATCGCAACAGCTCTGATTCGTCGCGATACAGGTTACTTCATTTAGAGAATAGAACACTTCCACCGGTCTAGAAACAGCGTGAAGTTTCTTTCCATTTGAGTACGCATTAGGCGTTGACGTCAGGACGTTCAAGACGTCTGTGGAGAGAGAGATAAATAACTGACGCAAGGCAGCATCAACAGAAGCATGAAACAAAGAAAAGAAGATGTATGGGAAGAGGTAAAAAGAAGCACGTCAGTAGTCTTTGAGACAGAAGAAAAATAAAGAATTTGAAGACCAATAGAATCTATACGTCTATTTGATTGTTTTTTTGTTTTACGCACGGTTTTTGTGCATTTTTGGCGACGAAAGCACAATTTGATCACTGTTTCTAACAGCAACAATAATAATAGCAATAATAAAATGAATAATGTAAAGAGCTCACAGAGTAGCGTACAAGGTGACAATCACTCCCAGCTGCTGGGCGGCCGCGCATCGCAAAGAACCCGACGCTTCATCATGAGCGGGATATCGCAGCCGAGTTCACGCTCCAGCGGGTATCCCTCGGCGCCGGCAGCTGCCAGAAAAGTGAGGGACTCCAGCACGGGGTCCAGCAGGCCCTGGGATGCCACCGCCGCCCACGAAGTCGCGCAAGGTGTTGTCCTCGGCGTTTCCACGCTGGGCGTGCTGGACCAGGGCGTTGACACGCTCGCTGACCCCCGGCTTTACTTCGCCGCGCGGCCGTATCATGTTGTTCGGGATGACAAAGAGAGGCTCCGCCGAGGGCAGTGCTCGCTCGTGTCTCTCGCTTGGCGACGTGACGGTCACCAGCCGCGTGCGCTGGGGGTTGTTAAGGCCCGCGCCCGGCCTCGCCAGCACGCTGCCATTGGTTGAGTACAGCTGCTGCCGGACAAGGCTGCTCGAGGTGCGTCGAATGCTTGGCGGCAACAGCACCGGTGCGCTTCCGCGGCGCTCCCCGGCAGTGTTCCCAAAGCTAGATGCCTCGCCGGGCCCCGGCTTGTCGACGGCGTCGGACGAGACAGTCACCGTGGACGTCGTTGCGCTCTGCTCGGTACGGCGCGTGCTGGACAACGAGATGCTGGATTCGTCGTGCCCACCGGGACACAGCAGCACTCCGCCATTTGACGGGTCGACGCCGTGAAGCTGCTGCCCGCGCGCCTTCTTCGCTTGGGCCACCAGGGCCTGCAGTCGCGCAATCTCGTCATCGTACATTTTGCGGGCCCAGAACGCCTTCGATGCTGTCAGTTGCTGCTGTGGGAGGCTCCTCCCCTTCCTCCTCCTCCTCCGTGGACCGAAACAGCTGCCGCAGGAGCGCTTCGGGAGTTGTGTGGTGGCAACACAGGCACTTGATGAGTGGCTCCGTTGCGTAGGGTGTCAGCAGGACGTCCTTCAACGAGGCTGTCGAACAATTCCGGCGACTGCTGCAGGTTAGCGAAGGCGTCGGCAAACTCTTGTTGCCCCATTACCTCAGCACACATGGCGAGCAGCACGCCTCTGCACAGAACGTGCACATCCTGCTCAAAAGGCTTTTCGTCAAGAGACGGAGACCGGAGGCACACCAGCGCCGCTTTTGGATACGTGTGCGGGTCACGGGATGCCGCGCCGAAGTTGGCCAGCTTGAAGTGGACGCCGTGGTCGACAATGAAAATGTTGCTCGTGACGGGAGCACCGTGCACCAAGCGGTGATGATGCAGCGCCTCGAGAGCCTGCGCGGCGCAGCTGACAACGGTTTTCCACAGTGAAAAAGAGGGGCCCGTGGGCTTCCCATGCCCGGCGTTACTGCCACAGGCACGTGCCCAGTTCCAGACACTGCCCTTGGGAAAGTACTCCGTCTGCATGACGTAGACGTTAGCTGGCCTGCGAGACCGCGGATGGCAGCGAGACCATTTTGCCGCAGTCGCTGCGGCAGCGTCGCGCAGGGGTAGCGCATGCAGCTGTAGTAGCGCGCGATGTACGCCTCCGCCAAGGCTCGCTTGGGGCTGCTCTCATTGCTGGCGATGGTGAGGCACTCCAGCTCCGTCAAGACCTGGACCCGTTCCAGGTCCAGCACCTCCTTGACGGCGTACGGCATTCCGTCGAGCCTGTGTGTCGCCAGCCACACAATGCCGTTGACGTCGGCGAAGAGGGGACCGAAGAAGGGCTCGTCGCTGATGGCGCTGACAAAGTGGCGGTACTGAAAACGGTGATGCACCATGAACCGGTCCCCCGGGGACTCTTCCTCGGCCGTATAGTCACCCTCCACCTCGGCACTCACGTCGTTGGAGTTGCAGTAGTCGTGACAGATGAACGGCCTCTTTTTGGCATCGGCGAACGCAGAGGGGACACCGTATTGAAAGGGCCGCGCCGAGTGCCGGAAGCGTTTTGATCTCGCCGAGTCCTCGGTCGCCATCTTGTCTTCCTGCCCGCTGTGGTCCGTGCTGTCGAGCGAAAAGAGCTCCTTCTCCACATCGAGACACCCCGTGACCCCACTTCCGGTCATGCGAGACTGATTCACCGAGCAAGCACTGGAAAACTGCGAAACAGGCCGCCCGAAGGGAGAAGAGTCGCGAGTGGGCACGCGCGGTGAGGAGTCGCATAGACATTTTGACCGCGTCACACGCATAGCGGGTGCGCCCTCGGCTGTTGGCAGAGTCGGCGGTTTGTGGGAGCGAAGACATGTTGCACGAGATACCGTCGACTGTTGGCGAGCGCCGGTCAAGACAGAGCGAGGACAGTTTGTCGGCTTCGGGGTCGTGGTGCTTCTGCAACGGATGTCGTGTGGGACGCGGCAGCTGCAGGTGCGCCACCGGGTTTTCGGGCGAGGTAATGAAAAAGTTCGTTTGCCGCCGCGGGGAGGGCGACGTGGCGTAGTCGTGAAAGCTGGTGCTCCCGCCAGGTGCACGCTGAGGGCGGAGTCCTGGCGATATTTCCACGCTGTCGCTACTGCCCGTGGAGCCAGAATTATTGAGGTTACTGTCGAAGAGACTCACCTTGACATTGCTGCTGATGACAGAGGTTGCTGCAGACGGCAGATGGCTCTCTGGAACGTGGTGCCGTTGCAGCAGCGACGCGACGCACGGGTCCGCGCGTGGGGGGACGGTCTGCTCGTACAGCGTGACGGCCGCGTGCAGCGCCGTCGGGGGCAAGGGGTCGGCAGACGAGTTTTCCTTCTCAGACGTGCAGCTGCTGTAGCTGTGCTGAAATTGACTCACGGCGGCCTCTCCACGGCGGCCGCGGTACTGCGAGAAGGGGTTTCGATTCGGCAGCAGAAAGTCCCCGACGGGTGCGACCCCTAGTGCCGGCATCGTCACGCGGGAGCCGCGCGACGTGTTGACGGAGCTCTCGCGGAGCATGTCCGAGGCCGCCAGGCGTGCCTCGGTGCTGAGCCTCGCCACGCGGGCGGTGAAGCCCAGGGACGGCTCGCGTTCCTCGCCGGGGCGCCGTGTGCTTCGCATGGGTGTCTCGGCACACAGCGAGCGCGACAGCGCTGGACGCGAGACGGAGCGCTCTGGCGTGCGGAACGACGTGTGGTCTCGCGGGGGCGTCTTGGGGTCCGGCGACCAGCCGCCGACAGGAGGCGCAGACTGGTAGGAGAGGGACGGCGCGTCGGGGGTGTGGAGAGCGTTCGAGTTGTGTGTGAGTTGGTTGTCAACGGGTGTGTGAAATCCGGACCGGTCGGAGCTGCCGCCTTCTATTGAGCAGTCGTCAAGCGCCGCCGGAACTGGTGATATCGTACCACAGGCCATCTCGGCGTCGTAGTATTCAAACTGCGATGAGCTGTTTAGCGCAGCCACACGCGCGGAAGTTTGTGTCGAATGCTGCGGTGTCAGCAGCAGCTGTTAGATGAGTGCTACGTCGGGGTCGGCTGAGCGGGAATGCCGCGCCGCTGTAGCCGGCGCTTCTGCTCGCGGCGAATTGAACCGTGTCCGTGCGCAACAGTGGACTGGAGGCGCTTCCAAGCGCCGGATTTCCGGCCGCTGTTGAGATTGGACGCAAAGACCCTGCGAGAGACTGGGGATCGTTCTCGGCAAAGACATTCCGCCGTGTCCGAGAACTCAGCAGCAGAGTGTAGAGGTCCTCCCCTGACGGCGCGCGGGTGACGGGCTGCGTCTCCTTGTACGCCGTGCTGAGCGCCGAGAGCTCATGGGTCGGCGAGACAGTAGCGGACAACTTGGGGGTGTCTGTGGGGGCACTGCACAGGAAGCTGTCTAGCTGAGGGACGAATCGTGATGTTCTCAATAGCGGGGAGCAGTTAGTTACTTGACTGTCTTGGCGGTTCTCCATTGATGCTGGTAAAAGCGAAGAAATGCAAGGGAACGAATCTATGTTGGGGGGGGGGGGGAAAAAAGTGTACGAACGACTCTGAAAAGAGTGAAAATAATAATAATAATAACAAAGAAGAGAGGGGGGGGGGGGGGGGGGGAGTTACACTAAAGGGGAAGAGACTGGAGCTCCCTCGGAACTAACACAAAAAAAAGCAAAAGGAACAGCTACTGGTTCCGAATCTAGACTTCAATGGATTGAGGGTGACAGGTGAGTGTGTGAAATAACAGCAGCGGGCACGGATAGTTACGCACAGTGACAGTGAAAACAAAGAAAGATGTCGTAGCGGAACGCACCACAGGGGAAATACTTCGAGACATATACCCACGCGCGCATCACAAGGAGGAACAAAAAAGACAGTTCAACAACAACAACAAAATCCACAACTTACCATACAAAGCTTCTGAAAATACTCGTTAGTGTATCATATTTCTATTGTTCACAAATACGTGTCTAGGTCTAGGAAAGTAATAACAGAAAAATAAAAAAGTACAATAACAAGAAGAACCACACAGAAAGTAATAAAAACAACATTGATACAAAAAAAAGGGCGATACCATGACGATACTGACCGTAATGTAAAACAGCGAATTCCTACTCACCTCTAGCCGAGAGCTTCAAAGTATTGGCCTACGATTTCGCGCCAGACGGAGCCGTCAGGGGTAGCGGTGCGCGGGTCGCTGTTGCGGTTCATGGCGGCGAATACGAGCATGGAGAGCGTGGGGAAGTCAATGACGTGCAAGCCGCTTGCGTACAGCATCGGCAGCACCACATTGACGGCGAAGGAGACCAGCAACTGCCGCCTGCAGCCTTTGCGGCGCTCGGCGGTGGACCCCGCCCCACCGTCGGCGGCGGCAGCGTCCGCCAGCTCCAGGCCCCGCCACGCTTTGCGAAACGTCTCCTGCTGCTCCCTGCTGGCGTGCAGCAGGCTATCCGGGGCTCGACCTCCGCGGCGGCGGCCTTGAGGCAGTGGGCCGTCCTCGGCCTCGTCGTCGCGTCGTCGGCGATTTCGCGCTCCAGCAGGTGCCACAACGGCGGCAACGCGCTAGCCTGCAGAGCGCCCTTGCGCTGCACATCCAGCTCGTCGAACACTTCGCGCAGAATCTTGCTGCGACTGGCCAGGTGCGCCTTGGACACCGACGGGGTGCCAGCCACAGAAACGGTGCGGCTGTTGGTTGTGTCAGACGCGGCGAGGGAGATGCCACGCGCTGGGCCGGTCCAGCGCGGTACTCGGGTTTTACGCTCGCCAGTAGCCAGTCGCTGACGCTCTGCCGCGGCTGCCGCCTCGTCGGACACCTTCTGCACATTCACCGTCTCATAGAAGCGCCGTCGCTGGTCGTCGGTGAGGCGGCATCCGGTCACGAAAAACAAGTCACCAGGGGTTTTCGGCGGCCACATGACGCCGAGCAGTCCGGCGACCGCCTCAGCGGCGGTGCCCGGGGCCAGGGGTGGCGACTGTGCGCGCTGCTGCAAGCTGCCCTGCCTTTTATTTTTCGGCGCCTGATGTTGCCGCGGAGCAACCGACCGGGGGGCCGGTGCCGGGCTTCCGTCAGGGCTGCGGCTGTTGCTGCTTCTGCGCTTGTTTAGACGGCCGCGACTTGAGCCAGCCTCACGCCGGTTTTGTCCCCGAGGCGACGAAAGCTCTGTGCCGTTCTTCCCACTTTTACCGGGTGAGCGGGCTGTGGTAGGGGACGGAGTTCGAGTCCGCGCCCCCGGTTCGCCGTACCTTCCGCTTTCCATTTTGCCGGCGTAGCCTCCTGTCCCACCACCGCTGCGTGCCTGAGGTGACGGCGTCCTACCGTAGTTGTGAATTAGCTGCTGTGGTTGGCGTTTCTGACGGGCAAACTGCTGGGGCTGCCGTCGTGTCTTCAGTGGCGCGGAGTCGCCTCCATTGTAGTAGTCGTGATCTCTGCTGTGGTTGACGGCAGCTCTCCCTGGGCTTCGCCGTTTCCTGCCGACGCGGGCGTGGGTGCGCTGCGCGGGGCGTGGGCTCCCGCCGTATCAGCTTGTAGTCGCAACTGCTGTCGTCCTCGTCGTACGCCTCGTAGGCGTCGTCACGCTGCATCAACAGCGTGTTATCCTCCTGCCGCGCACGACGTATGAGGTTCGAAAGTGTCTCGAGCTCTCCACGTTGCTGCTCGTTGAACACTCGCCAGCGATCTGCCTCGAAGACTGGAGGTGCCTCTGCCCCCAGCGACAGCCGCGGGGGCCTTTGCGACGCCAAGGACTGTCGGCGGTTTGGCAGATGCTGATGGTGCTTCGCAACCTCTGCCGTTGACGTGGGTAAATTTGTGTGTGTGGACTGCTCTTGCACTGGAACGGTGCCACTGGCGGGCAGTGCACCGACTGGGTCGACATACTGCTGTGTAGTGGTGCGTTGGTGCAGCGTAGGAGAAGAGTTCTGCATAGCAGTGGCGGTGCTGGTCTCACGCGAGAGCGCCTCTTCGAGAACCTTCTGGTGGTAGGGGTTCTCCTCCTCTTGGTTGGCTAAGTGATTGTTGACGCGGACGTCGGAGGAAGAGAGTACGTCGCCGCGCGCGGCGAGGCTTGCACGCCGAACGCCGCGCGCCGTCTGCGGCACAGGAATCGGCGATCCCGGCGTCGAGAGACGGCTGGCGCTGCGCTCCATCGCCTCCTGCTTTGCCGCGAGTACGTGAGCGGGTACAATCTTCTTCTTTGGGAGGTTGACCCCCGGTGGTATTTTGTTACTATTTCCGCCCGCATCGGCGCCAGTACTAATTTGTAGCGGTTTGTCCGCCCCAGGGGAGCGATTCCCCTGCACGTGCCCTCTACCGTGGAGAAGGGGAGAGTTGTTGCGGGAGCCCATCTTCAGACGGTTGGTCACCACCGTCTTTCTGGCGGTGCTGCGTGTCTCGCTGCGAGCGTCGTCGGCTTGCTGGCCGAAAACCGGAAGCGGGTGCGTGTCGTACCCGACCACAGACAACATCTCTGGCGGGGATCTCTGGGCATCATTGTCGCCAGTAACCTGAAAGGCGATGCTGCCTAGATCGCTCTCCATGATCGGCGCGAGTCTTTAAACTCACGGGGACTGCCGACGGCTGCTGTGGGCGAAGCCTTGCCGCTTGCGTCATCCATGACGTTGAACGCAATACTGTTGTTGGTAATATCGCTCAGATTGGCGTTACCGTGTCGTGCAGCCGGCGGTGCGTCTTGCTCAAGACTAAAGACGACACTTTCGTCAATGGAGGGTCGTTTGCCCTGGCGCATGTTCGTTGGAGTGGCGCCACCGTTTGCCAGTGGAGACTTTTTGCGGGCTTCGGGGAGTAGAAGGATGATCTTGGAGTCCACAACGTCGAAGGAGATGCTGTCGTTGGGAACCCGTGAGGACCGCCGAGCGCGGGCTGACGAGGGCTCACCTGTCGCTGTCCTGGCGTCGGCGATGCGTCACGCCTGACGATTGGGAGGGAGTCTTCCATCGGTTGAAACGCAATACTATCGTTGTTGAGGAACTCTGGAGACTTCCGCTGCGCGTGGTCACTAGACACGGGACCTACAATTTGAAAATTGAAGCTGTCGTTGCTCAGGCCGGTATTATAAAGGGGGTGGCAGCGCTGCTGACAGGCCTGCTTTTCGTGTGCCACGGCATGGGCGCTGGGTTGACAGATATTTTTTCGCCGGACGTAGGCGTTGACGGTCCGCCACCGACCGATAACGGCGCAGGTTTTATCGTGAAGTTGATGGAGTTCTGACTTGAGACGCTGTCGCCTCTCGGGCGACCTATCCTCACCGCGTTTGCAGGTGGGCGCGCCATGGGGACACTTTTCCCCGCGCTCACTAGGTGGAAGCTGGTGTTTTGAAAACCTCCTCCGGGTGGAGTTTCGTTGAAGGCGATGCTGTTCAACTCATCGCTAGAATATTTCCTGCCCATCGAACCGGTTCTCGGAAGCAACGGAGGCCGTGTAGTGCCCGCCGCTGGACGGGACGGCGTTTGTGTGGCACCGGCGCCATACAGTGAACCGTCCGGACCGTCATCTTCTACAAAAGCAAAGGACTCTTGTTCATTATCTCAGTGTCGCCGGCACTGCTGTGACGCGTCTCGAGACTAAATTACTAAACGTGCTGGGCGTGAAGAGTGAGAGAGAGGAGAGAGAGAGAGGGAGGGCGAATGATATGTAGGGCAAGTAAAAGTAAACTATTACTGGTGACAAAGTTGGAGTACACAACGTGAGTCAGTTTGATGCACTCACGACATGAGCAAATTTCCATCCGTGACGACTACTCGACGCAGTGAGGGAAACACAGCGACAATACACAAGTTGCCGCACTTTTCGGGAACACGCGTTCAAACCGAGACATTCAGAAAATATCCTTTTGTGCTTTGGAGTGCATTTTCTTTTCCATCACAAACCACAAGAAGCATTTACGCTTTTACGAATTACTGCTCTGGTATGCTTTGTCTTTCCGTCAAACTAACAGATTGCTATCAGCTAAAACCGCTTCGTTGTCCATGGCGCAATAGAATGTGCTTCATTCTGCGTATAAACAGACAAGTGGCAATGTTAAGACGGATTTGCGAGGAAGAAAATGAGGAACCATTTTTCGAGAAGAAGTTGACGCAAAAAAATAATATATATTTGTTGAAGCGGATAAAACCGTACACGGCCAGGATCGAAAACGTTCGAACCAGAGCTACTCGTGCTTACGCTTCATCTGTGCCTCCAAAAGGGGGGTAGGGGAAAATAATCTTATACATGTGGAGAAATGAAGGAAATAGGTTAGAAAAGTATTCCTGATCCTTTTACTGTTTTTATTTTATTAATCATACAAGCAATGCGGAATGTTTCTGCCCACGGACAAACGGGTGATGTTGAACAAAGCGCATGGGAAGCCTGCTGATTAAAAACAAAAACACATGAGACCGCCTCCGTCGGTGGTAAAACACCTACTTTGGGTCATTATCGGTACATCAGTAGCGGTAGCCCGGCTGGTTAGCATTGTACGCCTGAGGCTGCTGTTGCGGCGGAGCGTACTGCTGCTGGGGCGGAGCATACTGCGTAGGGGGAGGGGCGTACTGCTGCTGCTGCTGGGGCGGACTGCTGCTGCTGCTGGGGAGGAGCATACTGCTGCTGCTGCGGGGGTCCCTGCTGGTAGTAGCCCCCTGCTGCTGCGAGGCTGCTGCTGGTATACCCTGCTGCTGCGGCGGAGGCTGCTGCTGGTAATAGCCGCCCTGCTGGGGCTGCTGCTGCTGCTGCTGGGGAGGGTACGGAGAAAACTGCTGAGCCTGGGGCTGTCCAGCGTACTGCTGCTGCTGAGGAGCAGGAGAATACTGCTGCTGCTGCTGCTGCGGAGCGGGGGAGAACTGCTGCTGCGGGGGCATGGGGGAGGCGGCGGCCGGCGACGGGGTGGCCTTCTGCCCGGGGCGCCACTTGCCGTCCGCGATGGCGCGCTCCACAGGGTCCTTTGTGATGTCCGAGGTGACCATCCAGGCCTCCTCCGGCTTGGGCTCGCGCCCAAAGTCGAGGGCGAGGATGCGCACGTGCAGCTCCGCCTGCGTCTTGGACTTGTCCAGGATGTACCACTCGTCGCGCACGACGCCCTTGGTGAGGCCGCCGACGGTCACAGAGTAGTTGCCCATGAGGTCATCCGAGTAGGTGCCCTTGTTCCACACCTCCAGCTTGATGTTGCAGCTGTTCTCGTCGGCCACCATGAAGCGGAAGGTCTCGTCGAACTTGGGGTCCAGACTGGTTCTTGACCACCTTGGTCTTGTAGTTCTTGTCCTCGCAAAGAAGACGCACAAACGGGTCCGGAACGCCGATGAGCTGACCGTTGTGCAGGTTGCGCGCGGCAGCAATGGTGACTTCGATTTTGCCCATTGCGTTTGTATGGTGGCGAGCGGTGGTAACGTGCTTGTGTGTGTGTGTAGAGGTAACTATCACGACTGAGTTAATAATAGCAATAAGCAAAATAAAAAGTGGTACAAATAAAACAGCAAAAAATAAAAGTTGAGAGAGGATATCCTTGACGTAAATGATGGATAGAAAAAAAGAGAAGGAATAGAGAGCGTGTTAAAGAAGATAGATCGAGAATTTCACCCCATTGTTTCTAGAAACAATTAAAACTCATTCAGGACGATTTGATGATGATCAGTCGCACAATTACATGTTCTGAAATATTGGTTGATGCTTACGACGTTTATTCTGAGGTGCACCACTGTTCAGAGAAAAACATTACACTCCCATTTATTTTTACAAATGTGCCGTGACACTGTTTTTGTCCTTTAATCCGAGCAAGAACCGAATTCGTTGTGGAATGCGAAGGATCGAGCGGGGAAGGAAAAACATTTATTGCTTCCGGGAAGCCGCGCTTGTGGCAGTGGCTACACACCATCATACAAACGAGAAAAGTACGAACACTGTGTAAAACACTGACCAAAAAGCAACACAGCAAAAATAAAACACACTTCTCTGACACAGAGAGAAAGTTGGGGTTGTAACATACATGAGAGTTTGACAGAGTTTATCCCAACGCGTTTACAAACACTTTGGTTCCTAATAATAAAAAAAATACGAGGAAAGAGCGAAAGCCAGCAAACTAGTGAATATTTTTATACAAGCAAAAAGAAATAAAAAAAATATTGACACTACTGATGAAAAGTGTCGTTCTGGAGCTCCTTCCCTACTGCTGGAGCTGCTGTTGATAGTAGCCACCCTGCTGCGGCGGTGCCTTGCTGGTACCCCTGCTGCTGGCGGCGGCCCCTGCTGGTAGTAACCCCCCTGCTGCTGGGGCGGCGGGCCTTGCTGGTAGTATCCTCCCTGCTGCTGGGGCGGGGGTCCCTGCTGGTAGTACCCTCCTTGCTGCGGCGGCGGGCCTTGCTGGTAGTAGCCGCCTTGCTGCTGGGGGCGGACCCTGCTGGTAGTATCCCCCCTGCTGGGGAGGTGCCCTGCTGGTAGTACCCTGCTGCTGCGGGGGGCCCTGCTGGTAGTATCCTCCCTGCTGCTGGGGCGGGCCCTGTTGGTAGTAGGGCTGCTGCTGGGGCGGGCCTTGCTGGTAGTAGGGCTGCTGGGCCTGCGGGGGGCCGGACGCCGGCGGCGGGTTCGCCTGCCCGGGACGCCACGTGCCGTCGTCGATGGCGCGCTTGACGGGGTCGCGGGTGATGTCCGTGGTGACCATCCAGGCCTGCTCCGGCTTGGGGGCGTTGCCGAAGTCGAGGGCGAGAATGCGCACGCGCAGCTCCGCCTCCGTCTTGGACTTGTCCAGGATGTACCACTCGTCGCGCACGACGCCCTTGGTGAGCCCGCCGAGAGTGATGTTGTACATGCCCATGAGGTCGTCGCTCACAGTGCCCTTGTTCCACACCTCCAGCTTGATGCTACCGCTATTCTCGTCGGCGATCATGAAGCGGAAGGTCTCGTCGAACTTGGGGTCGAGCTTGTCCTTGACGACCTTGGTCTTGTAGTTCTTGTCCTCGCAGATCATGCGGACAAACGGGTCCGGCATGCCAACCAGCTGCGTGTCGGGGAGGTTGCGCGCCTCCTGGATGGTAACTTCAATCTTTACCCATTTTTCCTTTTTGTGTTGATGATGTCGACTTGACGGTGACTTTATGATTTGTGTTGTAGTTGTCGTCAACAGGAATATATTGGTCCTTGTTGGATTGCTCTTTGAAAGAACGTGTTAAGTAGTTGACGAACGAAGTGGAGCGATTGTGATGTGGTAGATTTGAGTGGAATACACACAGCATAGCAGGATCCATGCGTTAGAAATAATAATACAATGATCCAGATATACAAAGTTGATCGCCTAAACTGCTATTACGCAGAGCGAAGTTTATAAATCAGTTATTAAACAGAAGACAGCAAGACAGCTTCAAAAACAGTCCCACACTGAGGAGCGCTTCTTATCCAAGAGATAACGGTTCTGATATTGTACGGAAACATTTTTTTTTTATTGATATAAGAAGTCCACAAGTTGAGGAAGAAATCCTTATAAAGGTACCATATTAAAGACTGAGTATTTACAAGGCTGCACTATCAGAAGAATGTGACGGAACGGGTACTTCTGCTGTTGATTTTAGCCTTTTCATCATAAAATGTTTTATTCTCTTTCTTTTTCACAGATTGTTTTAGAACACAGACAGAACAATAACGAAAAAAAAGTACCAAAAAGTAAGGAAGAAAAGCTGATCTGCTACACCTATGGGAAGCTATGGGTGTCAAATGGGTGAGAGAAAGGTGTCCCAGAAAACAACGAAAAAAAAGTACAAATTGGAGGGTGAGGAAGAATGAAAAAGTTGAGAACACAACTACAGTAAAGATAATTTAAATGGAGTGTTTTTTGCTTTTGGGATGTGAAAAATAATAATAATAAACGAATGTGTTAACAATGAAGTGAGAAGTGGTGATCACATATTTGTTTCAGAGATATTATGAAAAATGGTGGAAAAAAATAAACGTTCAAACTAAAGATGCAGAGAATTCACAGATCTGGCGGAAAATTGGGTGGGACTAATGACTCGCACCGCCGTCACATTTATGAAAGTGTACGAAACTATAGACAATGTGCTTCCTATTAAAAGAAAACGATGACAACAAACAGTTCTCGAATGAAGATTGATGACTGTGCAGCTGTGAAATCAACGCTGCGGAGACCGGAGAAGTGAAGAACAGAACACTTGGCAAAATCGTGTTGACTCTGCGTATTGCTGTTCTATTGTGTTCACTCCCGTCACTCTGCGCACGCAGGACTTTTCTTAGTGCGAGTAGCTGTTCTACAGTTCTAAAATGTTGAAAGACACACGTCGTGCTTACAGCTCCTTGGCACCATTGGCGGGGGCAGCGCCCGCCTGCTGAGGCTGCCGGGAGCCCGCAGAGCCCTTGCGCATGATGCTGCCGCCGGTCGGGGCAGGCACCGCGCGCGCCAGCGGCAGGGGCCGGCGCAGCACCGTTGGCCGGTGCGGCGGCGCCGTGCTTCGCCGGCTGCGTCTGCGTGCTTTGCAGACCGGCCTGGCCCGGCTGCGCCTGGGGCAGCGGAATGCCTCCCTTGCGGCCGCGGCGCTTCTTGCCCGCCTGGCCGCCGTGACCGCCGTAGTAGTGCCCGTCGCCCAACTTCTTGGCCTGAACCACGTCCTCATCCTGGTCGAAGGTGTGAGCGAGATTGAAGTGCTGCGCGAGGTCGAGCGGACGCGACGTGCTCAGCTGCGGCACCTGCGTGAACCCCTTGTCTCTTCATGTACTCGCGCGTCTCCACCATAGACTCCTGGAAGCTCAGACCGATGTTGTTGGCCAGGATGTGAGTGAGGCACTGCGTAGCGGCGCCGCCGGGACCCGTGATGCTGTTGCCCATGCTGGCGGCGTTGCTGATGTCGGCGGAGGTCTGGTCATCCTCGCAGCCGCTGATCACGAGCACGTCACCCTTGGACTGGTTGTCCTGGCGCACCTCCTCCATGTGGAACTTGATGTTGTTGTTCACCTCCTTGTCGGCAACGAACATGTACGGCAGGTCGAGCATCGTGCCCGAGTGGCAGCAGTCGAAGACGACAGTCAGACGCGCGCCCTCGGGGAGGTCCTGCACGAGAATATCGAAGAGGTCGTTGTCCAGAATGACACCAGCCTGCTCGTAGTCGAGTGGGCACAGACACTGGTCGAACTCCTCAGAAGAGTCGTTTGTCGCCTTCACCTGGGCACCGTGGCCACTGAAGTGCATGAAGAGCACGTCGCCCTTCTTGGCGTCCTTGACGAGCCACGCCATGTACTTGAGCATGTTGTCGCGCGTGGGCGGGGCGGTGACCTTGGGGAACTTGGGGTCGTCCACAAGAATGACCATCTCATCAATGGGCATCTGGTACGACTCCATGCTAGCCAGCTCCTGCTTGACGTCGTTGATGCAGCCGTCCAGCTCCACAGCGGTGCCAAGGTAGTTGATACCGATGAGCAGCGCGCGGACATTGCCGACGTCGCCGTCCTTCTCGCAGCCCTCGTACGGCTTGACGCCGTGGACCTTCTCCTTTGCAACACGCTGCTTCAGTTCTTCCTTTTCGGGCGCTGTGCGGGCGGCGGGAGAGTCCCCAGCTGTATCTGCTTGTAGGGAACCTTCACCTTTTCGTCATTCAGCTCCGCAAAGTTGAATGTCTGCGGGGCCTTGTAGCCGTGGAAGACACCCGGGGGCTTCTTGCCAAACTTGGTGTTCTGGAAGCCGGGTTTCTTCTTGCCGGACGAGGCCGCGGCAGGATACGCCTTGGGGATGGTGTTCTGCGGGTCAGCCATGAGCTGGCGGCCGTCGCTGAGCATCGCCGTCACCTTCTGCAGCACCTCCGGCTTGGCATTTCCCTTCTCGGCGAGCTTCTTGTTTTCAGCCTCGGCGAAGCTGATGAAGCGCGACACGTTGCCGCTGCGCGGGGGCAGGTTGCGCACCGCGGTGACCTCCATGATGGAGCGCATCGACGCGAGACCCTCGTCCTCGGTGGCGCAGTCGCTGAGGCACAGCACGGCGTAGGTGCGGCACGTGCCGCCGATGGCGTCCTTGGTGACGCTCTCCGGGATGTTCTCGCCGTTGACGATCGGGTCGAAGAAGCGCGCGGGCTGCTCGTTGTGGCGGTTGCTGATGAGAATCATCACGGAACCGAGGTAGACGTCCTTTTCGCCCTTCTTGGCGTTGGTGCGCACCTGCTTGGTGACGAGCTGCAGGAAGGCCACCGGGGCCTCCTTCTGCTGCACCGGGTAGAAGACCTGGTCCATGATCTGGTCAATGGAGGTTGCGGCCTGCTTGGAGTCGAAGATGGGCATCGCGGTGAGGTCCAAGATGGTGGGACCGAAGACGGGGTGGGTGCCGGGCTTCACGGGCGCGTACGGGCCCTGCACGCCGCCACCAACAAGGTCGCGCGCCTGCGTGGCGTCCTTGAAGGCGCACGCGTAGAGGTTACCGTCAAAGTAGCCCGCGGCAGCGTCCTTCTTGGCCGACTCCTCCATCTTGACAATGGCGTCCTTGAGCAGCGTCGCGGCAAACGCACGCATGGTCTTGTTGTCCTCGGTGGTGGAGCTGCAGGCGAGCAGCACGGCGCAGTTGTGCCCGACCACCACATCCTCCAGCAGCACATTGTACAGCGGGGCCTTCTTGAACTCGTCCATGGAGGCTTCCGGCTGCGCCTGCGGGGGCACGGCGACGGTCATCTGCACGACCGGGTTGCTGCCGATGAGAACGGCGTTCTGCTGCACCTTGATGGACTCCGGGGCGGCCGGCTTGGCCGGGTGCGTCATGAGCACACAGCCGCGGATGCTCTCCTTGTTCTTGTCGGGGCCGGGCGGACCGCCGGGACCCTTGCCGTCGGGCGGGGCCGTTCGGGGCCAGGGGGAGCGCCTGGGCCGCCGGGTTGGGCACCAGGGCCGCCGGGTGGGGCGCCAGGGCCGCCGGGTGCGGGGGCGCCGGGCGGCATCTTCTGCCCTGGCGGTGGGTGGGGGCCCTTGGGGCCGGCACCAGGGGGGCCGCCCTGAGGACCGTAGAAGTCCCCGGGCGGTGGGCCGCCGGCGCCTTCGCCGTACATGCTGCCGTAGCCGGCGGGCCCCATGCTGCCCGCGCCGGGGTTTTGGCCGTACATGGAGCCGCTGGCCGTCCCATGCCGTACATGGAGCCCTGACCTCCCATGCCGTACATGCTGCCCATGCCGTACTGGCTGCCGTACATGCTGCCGAACATGGAGGCGGGCTGGCTGCCTCCCATGCCGTACATGGAGCCCATGCCCATCGGGCCTCCCATGCCGTACATGGAGCCCGCCCATCGGGCCTCCCATGCCGTACATGCTGCCCATGCCGCCGCCGCCCATGCCGTACATGCTGCCCATACCGCCGCCCATCGGGCCCATGCCGTACATGGAGCCCATGCGGGTTGACGGCCATCATGGGGGCCATGCCGTACATGGAGCCCATCATGCCGGGCATGCCGGGCATGCCGCCGTTGAAGCCGCCGATGCGCATCGAGTTGCGGCGGCGGTTGTTGTTGCGCCACACCTCGTTGGCGAAGGCGCTGCGGTCAATGTTGGACTGGTACTTGGTCTGGTCACCCATCGCCATGGCGAACTGCGGGGCCTCCATCGGCAGACCCTCGTTCATCGCCTGGGCGTCGCCGCTCAGCTTGACGGGCT
The DNA here is from genome assembly GCA_037044515.1 of Phortica magna. Taxonomy (NCBI): domain Eukaryota; kingdom Metazoa; phylum Arthropoda; class Insecta; order Diptera; family Drosophilidae; genus Phortica; species Phortica magna. The sequence continues at coordinate 19,762 of JBAMBP010001522.1, forward strand.
CGGCGGCGCTCTGCACGTTGGACGGCGTCGCGCCGGGAGCGGGGGCTTCGCCGGGCTTCACCTTCTTGGCGTAGGCGCGCTTGTCGTTGGCGGTGCTGTACCCACCGACGCTGGCGACCGGGGCCTCCGCGCCGCCAGGCGGCTGGGTCTGTCCGGGCTGAAACATGCCGGCGGGTGCGGGCTTGTTTTGCTGCTGCGGCGGCTGCTTCTGCTGCTGCTGGTTCGGCGGCTGCTTCTGCGCCTGGTTCTGCGCCGGGTTCTGAGGTTGGTTACCGTTTTGGTTCATTTTCTCAGAGTGAGGGGCGAGAGGAGTTAGGGTTGGCAGAAGCGGACGAATCGAGTGCTTTTCTCTAGGAATTGCTTTGAGTTTGACGATGAATACGGAAGAGAATTACTTGATTATCTGTTCTCAGCATTCAAGGGCAAAATCACCGAGGAGCAACAAGGATACTTAGGATAAAAGGAAATCCTTTAAAGGTTACTACTTAGTATTATTTTTGTGGGAGGGAGGAGATAGTACAGCGAGTGAGTGGACGGGAATATCAACGATGTGTGGAAACAGGAGTATGAGGAGTATATCAGAAGAGACAGTAATGCGGAAGAGCAGACGCGAGCACACAATAACGAATAAAGGAAAGAAGAAGAGGAATACCAGAACAGTGCTCACAAAAATAGTGCATCAATTGTTTTGCATTGCAGAATCAGACGAACACGAGAGGACAAAAGTGACACTTTAAAATCATCAAGCTGTTTATTTCCTTTCTGTTAGCGACGTAATTCTATGACATTTGTAGTGAGATAATGTTAGGAACAAGCGTTATTGCCCCTGTCTGGGAGGATGAGTGACAGACACTTAGACGACCACAGATGGGCGGCTGTTGAGGTCGGAGCCAAGGAGAAGCTTCTGCTGGATACGGGCACCTGCCTCTGAAATGTCCTTGCCCCCTCGTAAGCGTAGTGTATGAGATAGAGCTCCGCGAAGCTGATTAGCTGCGGCGACACATGCCGCGTCGCGCCGACGGGGAGGCTAGGCTGCAGCTCCAGCAGCAGGTCTGCCGCGTGCTCGAGCATCACCAGCAGCGGCCGCGGGTCGATGAACAGCGTCGTGGCCTCCAGCAGCCGCAGGCACGTCTCCACAGCCTCTAGGCAGTCGAGGCGCTCCGTCGTAGTGGCGGCCCCACCGCGCAGATGCAGCACACCAGCGCTGCGACGGTACGCGGCGACGGCGGCGCACAGCTGCAGCGACTGCCGCACGTCATGCGGGGTGCGTGGGGCCGCGAGAGACGGCGCGTGTCCGTTGAGAACCGCCATGCCAGCGCACCACACCAGCTTGTCCTGCAGGAGTCGCGGGGAGCGCAGCGCGTCCACTAGAGCGTCAGCAATGGCGTCTTCCACGCCCGCGCGCAGAGCGACACGCACCGCGTCGGCGTGCTCGCCGCGGTCCATGAGCCGCTGCAGCAGCGCCACGTGCGCGTCGCGCCAGCAGCGCTCGCACAGACGCTCGTGCACCTCGGCCCAGAGCGACAAGCGCCGAGTCGTGCGGGAACCCCATTTCCAGGGCGGCGCGTACCGTGGTCTGCAGAAGCGAGTCGGGGCGCCACAGGTGGAAGGCGTAGTAGAGGTGGCTCTCGAAGCACAAGGGAACACCGTCAGAGCTGCCGTCAGCGTCGCAGTCATCGTCGTTGTTGTCATTGTCACAGTTCGTGTCACCTCCTTGAAGTTTGCGGTGGAGCAGCAGTTCCGCCATCTTCGCCACCATGGCCTCCAGCTCTGCGGGGTTCATGAGCGGCGAGTAGGCCGCGTACAGCGCCGCTGTCTTGAAGGTGGAGACAAACGGAGAGAAGAGACTCATGTACGCCGACCACAAAGTTGTTTCGCTTGTGGAGCAGCTGGACGTCGCCGCTGGGCACCACGTACGCACTCACGTCGGCCAGGTGCGCCGCCATGTGACAGAGGAAGAAGTAATCGAACGTCTTCACACCCTTAGGCGTCAAGTTCGACGAGCAGCTCCTCCCGAGACGGGTCGTACAACTCTTCGTCGCTGTCGCAGGCACTGCTATCGTCTCCCGGGTCGCTGCGCTCCATCCGAGGCAAAGACTCCCGAGTAGTCGCCATCCCATCCCAATTCGGCGGCGGCATCGTACATTAGTTCCGTAGCGTCGGCAAGGGCTGCGGGGGTTGTGACAGGACAACACCGCGGAAAACACGCAGTCCATCCAGTAAGTGCCCTTGCTCTTTGGCCTGCTGCGCGCAGCACGTCGAGCATCCGCGCTCAGAGTGAAGCGCATGAAGGTCGGCGAGAGTAGCGAAAGGGGTGCGTGAGAGACGCGACGGCGACGGTGAAGACAATAGTGTTGTGAAAGCCACGTCTGCACCACTCGAGGATGTTGCTCTCATCGCCGGTGATCATCAGCAGCGCGTCGAGTGTGAAGATGAGGAGCTGCCGCGCCAGATGCGGCAGGTCGCTCGCGCACGCTCTTCCAGTGAGCTGATGCGGTTGATGAGCGGGTTCTGTCTGACTGACACAAGCCCCCCTTTGCGTTTTCCTTCCAGTTTCCTAAAGGCACGCCTCGCTTTCGTACGGCGAAGTGGCGAGCAGCCGTTTGAAGTCACTGAAGACAGACTCGTCCATGGCGGTTAGCAGGTTGGGGTCAGCGTCACGGATACACGGAGAGGAGCAGGTCGAAGAGCGCCGCCACGAGCTGAAAGCGTCCGACGATGAAAAGGAGGCGAAGCTGATTGAGCAGGTACGGCACGCGGTCGCGCAGAAGGTTCTGTCGCCTGCTGGGGTTAGCTGCCGTCTTTTCAAGCAGTCGCTCAATGGGCGAGACGTCCACGAGATGAGTCGTGAACCATTCACGAATGTCCGGGGCGACAACTGCGTCGGCAAGGCTGGCGCCGCCTTGAATTTCCATGGCCTGTATCATCATGCTCAACAGTGCCCAGAAGGACCGAAGAGCAGCTGTAGTTTCCGGCTGTGCGGCGATGATGTCACTGTACTGGGCAGATCCAATGTGAAGCACTCGCGGTGTTGTCAGTGGAGCCGTTGACGTAGTTCTCAGGATAGTAACGTCGCTCCTGCAGGTTCTTGTACACCTTGGCCGACTTCCACACTACACTTTGCAGCGCGCTCGGAAGTGGGGCAGACTGCATTCTCACGTCTTGTGCGTGGAAGTGTGAGGAAAATGAAAGTTGCTGGATGTTCAACTTCGACTTTTGATGAAAAATATTGTAGGGAGAAGACCATAAGGGAAAAGAAAATACTCATAAGAATGAGACTAGCACATTGCAGAGAATAAGGAATTCCCAAGATGAATACTTCTAGCACTTCCAACGATGGCATTGATCGTTCGCGGAATTAAAGCTGATAGGAATGTTCCCTGAGACATTTGACAATAACGATTGTGCATCTGTTGCTCACTCTCATCTTACAGAGACGAATTATTATAGTTTTATAGTTTCAAGAATAAGTCGTTAAAACTGGGGAAAACAATATCAGCAGTAATATAATAAACCAATGTCGATGACTTGACCAACTGAAGCAACGTCACTGACGGTAGTAGTTGTTGTTGCTATTGTTACCGTTATTGAAGTAAGCAGACGCCAGGTCACTTTGATAGGGATTACCGCCGCCGCCGTTGTTGCCGCACCAGTACCGTAATTAGCACCGTTGCCATCTCCAGGATAGGGTGGTGCTTCAAGACGCGAAGGGTTTTGGTATGGGTTAGCATCGTCACGGAGCAGTCCGCCACCAGCATCCCCTTCCCATGCCTTGAGCGTACTGCCGCTGCTGTTGCTGCTGCTGCTGCTGCATGGATGTGTCATAACCCGCCTGCCGACCCATCCTTGGCGCTGCGCGCTGGACGTTGAGTAGGGTAGATCCACAGGCATGCCTTCGTAGTACGAATACGGTGCCCCCGACGGGAGGATGGGCGGACGTTGCTGCTGCGGAGGCGGAAGACGTGAATGTGCCGAAGGATACGAGGGACCGTAGGGCTGGTAGGGCATTCCGTTTCGCTGTGGCATGCCGTAGAAGTAACCGTCAGCACCAATGCCGTTACTGTTAATGTTGGCTGTTGTGGCCGTCACTCAGAATGCCGCTGCCCAACAGCCCTGCCTTTGTTATTGGGCCACTGTTCCCCTCGGCGTAGCCCGGTACCGGAGATCGCCCAGCGGGCGCTGTCGCCTTGAGTCCAAATGCCTGCGCGCGGATCCTCAGCCCCAGCGGGCGCTGTGTCCCCATTGGCGTCTCGAGTGCCAGCGTTTTATCAGCGACTGTGTCCAGCCGCAGCTGCAGAAACTGGTTGTAGTTGAGCAGCTCCGTCTCGACGTCGAATTTGTAGCGCGCAACCATTCCGTCGGCGCCGGCCACGCTGCGCCATAGCTCCACGTGAATCGGAGCGATGCTCGGCGCGCTTGGAGGGGCACTGAAAATCGATCCCCCGGCGGCCCCGACGGCGGCTCCCGGGGCGGGCAGCACGCTCCCGCTGCCAAGAATGCTGTCGTAGCGCGGCGGCGGCGGAGGCGGAACCATTCGCCCAGCACCGGACGATGGCAGCGGCAGTAGCGCCGGCGACGGACTTTGGGAAGTCTTCTTCTCTGTAGTTTCTTCGTTGTACGTCAGGTGGAAAGTGAACGCTTCGTTCCACACGGACGGGTCCACTGTATATGGTTCGTCTTCGTCCTCGTCGTCGGAGTAGACTTCGTCTTTCTGAAGAGGGGATGCGCTGGGAGACAGGAAATCCACCGGCTCCCACAGACAAGCGGTGCGGAACACCGTGCTGCCTTCTCTCAACACAACATACAGTCCATCTAATGAGAAGTTGTCGAAGCCCAGGATGCTCGGGCTTACCGAAGTGTCCCTGTCGTACTCAATCTGAACGACACGGAGGTGCAGCTGAATTGGGTTTCCATTTTCCATTTTTGCTCTACTAGTTGTGTGGCACTTGAAACAAGGATTCAAGTGTTTGTGTAGTGTTTGCGGCATGACAGCAAAGTATAAATAGCATGAAGTACGATGGTGTAACAAGTGACAGCAGCTTGTTTTCGTGCTGTCATGTGTCAAACTGAATCAGCTCTGCACTTGGTGAAGTTGAACTCGAGTAAATTTCGGAAGCACACACACAATATATAAAAATGAAATAGTAAAACAACGGATCTTCAAATTATTAAAAGAGAATTCTGTTTTTTTTTTAAAGTACGAATCAATGCGGATAATTAGCAAAGCGAATGTGAGCCAATATTACTATTGACGCGTAGAAATAATAAAGCGTACAGTCAATCTGTGGCGGCACCGAGACTGCCGCTTACACACCGCGCTTGCGGTCCGATTCACGCGGCTTGCGGGTGCCGAGGTAGTTGACGACGTCCTGGTACGTGAGCAGCTCGTGCTTGAGAAGGTGCTGCGCGAGGCGCTCCATGTCGCCCTTGTGCTGCAGCAACAGCGCGTGTGTCGAGGCGTAGACCTCGTCGACGAGCTGCTTTGCCTTCTCGTCAAAGGCGTTGGACTGCTTCTCGCCGTAGGGCTTCACGTAGCGGGTGCTGTGGGTGCCGGGCGCAGGGTAGACGGCGCTGGGGGTGAAGGAGGCGACGTACATGTACGCCATGTTGCACACCTTGCGCAGGTCGTCCGAGGCGCCGGTGGAGAGGTGTCCGAAGAATATCTCCTCGGCGATGCGGCCGCCGAGCGTGACGCTGATGGAGTCACGAATTTCCTTGGCGGTGCGGCCGTGGTTCTCGTTGGGCAGGTACTGCGCGTAGCCGAGCGCGGAGCCGCTGCGTGGGACGATAGAGACCTTCATGAGCGGGTCGGCGCGGTTGAGGAACCACCCGGCGACTGCGTGGCCCGCCTCGTGGTGTGCAACGACGTCCTTCTCGAAGGGCGACAGCACGCGGCTGCGCTGCTCAATGCCAGCAAGCACACGATCAATGGAGCGCTCCAGGTGGGTGATGTCAACGTGCGAGCAGTTCTCGCGCGCAGCGAGAATGGCCGCCTCGTTGCACACATTCGCAATGTCGGCGCCGACGAAGCCGGGGCAGAGCCCGCTCATGCGCTGGGCGTAGGCATCGATGAGCGCGCGCTCCGTGGTGGATTTGTTCACCAGCAGCGACCGGAAGTCGAACGAGACGTTTCCCTCCTTGTCCTCCTCCGCCTTGATTCGCTCATTTTCGGCGGCCTGCTCCTCGTGGTTGGTCAGCACAATGGCCGTCTCTGTGGTGTTGGCTACAGCTCGAGACGAGGTGTGTCTCGCGGTAGACTTGTCAGACGATCTTTTCTTCAGGCGCTTCTGTGGTTGCAGTGCTGCCTGCCTTCTCGGATGCGTCCGCTGTGTTCACCTCCTTGTCAACTAGTTTCTGTACAATGCTTCAGGATAATGTCTTCACATTTTCTTATCCATTTTCTGCAGGCTTCTCATCCTTCTCGTCCTCCGCCTTTACCTCGTCGGTCAGCTCGCAGTTTGCTGAGGTGCACCTTGAAGATGTCAATGCGCTCAGCCACGACCGGCTTGTCGACGTGCACGACGCGGTCGAAGCGACCCGGGCGGATCAGCGCAGGGTCGAGCGCACTCTGGTCCATGTTGCTCGACGCCAGCACCATGACGTCGCCGCGCTGGCTCGACTTGAAGCCGTCCATTTGAATGAGCAGCTCGTTGAGCGTCTGCTCCACCTCCTGCTGGCCACCGCTGCTGGAGCTCTGGCGCTTCAGGCCTACGGCGTCAATTTCGTCAATGTAGACGATGCAGCGCTGCTTGCGCGCCTCGGCGAAGAGCTCGCGGACCCGCTTTGCGCCACGGCCGACGTACTTCTCGACAAAGTCGGAGCCGCACACCGAGATGAACGCCTACGCCGCTCTCGCCGGCAATGGCCTTTGCTAGCAGCGTCTTGCCGGTGCCGGGCGGACCCAGCAGCAGGGCCCCGGTAGGGATCTTCGCACCGAGGGAGGTGTACCGCTCGGGGTGTCGCAAGAAGTCGACAATCTCCGTGATCTCGTTCTTCGGCTCCTTCATCCCGGCCACATCGCGGAAGCGCGTCGGGCTGCTGGACTCCAGCATGAAGAACTTACCGCTGTCTTTGAGCCTGCCGTTGCCGGCCGCCGCCGCGTAGGCCATTGACTTTCCGATGAACTGCGACAGGAAGGTGGCGTAGACGGGGAAGAAGACGAACGGCACGATCCACGCGAAGACGCCAAATGCCACCAGCAGGTTCTCTGACAGCGGCGTGCCACGGCGGTGCACCTGAAGTGACGAAGACCCTCCATCATCCGAAGCCTCGCCAGCATTGGTACCATCACCGTGTTCGCCCGCGACGGGAGTCCTCTGAGATTTCCTCTCCGTGTATGCCTTGACGTAGGCGTCGGCAAGCTTGTCGAGGTGCTGCTGCGTGTCTTGGTCGTGTATGAGGCCAAGGTGCACCGGACCGTTAGCAGTGTGCACCTGTGCATAGTGTTCGTAGATGTCAACCGACCTGATCTCGTCCACGTGCTTACCAGTCGATACCCATCCGACATGAAGTCCAGATGGCTTGGAGAGCACGTAAAGCACAGCAGACACTAGGAACATACCAAGAACGAAAAGACACGTGCGAGGGACGATCCAGCTTTCCGGGGAAGGGTCGTCGCCACCGTCGTCGTCGTCGGGCTTGTCGTCCTTGTTGTCATCCTTGTTGTTATTGTTGTTATTGTTATTTTTGCCATTTCCACCACTAGCGTGTAGTCTCGTAAAGCAACTGAGCGGCCATCATTTGTTGCCCAGGGTACAAAAATACGACAGCAGTCTCTGAGCTTCGTCAGGCGTGCGCAACAACAGCGCCTCGAGCTGAGAAGCTGGAGCTTGCCGTTGTGCTCATCATCTCACCGGGCATGCGCGCGTGGTGACTGGGAAAGCTGGGGCGTGTAAGAAACACGCCCGCTCCGGCTCGTCCTAGTCGTCGGAGCATTGCATAATATGAACCTAATTTTCACTGTATCCAAAAAAAAATATGATGAAATAGATGACGGAAGTTGATAAAAGTGAAAGTGAACCAAGACCAAAGTGCGTCCCGTTAGGACGATCGTTGACCGCAGCTACAGATACCACCACGCAATACATATCGTACACTAACCAAGAAAAGTAACAGACGACAGAGATAACTCGATTACAGCAACACATGGACACATCGAACTCACACTCGAACCTTGAAAGCGTGGTATCGTAAAATGGGTCAAACTATTATTTTTGTTTTTGTTACCAAGCACAGTAAAAAATAGTGAATAAACGAATTGTAGTTAGTTATATTGGATGTGTACAACAGCGCATAAAGGGGGTCCAAAATGCGAGGTGGGATTTGCCCGACATCAACAAAGTTATAGGGGAGAAAACGAGCGGTTAAAGGGCAAGACCCATATCAATCATAATAATAAAAAATATTAGTTTGAAAAAATAAGAATAACGGAGCGAGCTGCTGGGCTTTACATCCCCTTCTCCGCCACCATCTTCATCGCGTAGGCGAGCATCTGGAAACCGCGGTCGACAAAGGAGGGCATGTAGGACGCCTTGGTCACCGATTCAATGCGCTCGCGCAGCTGGGCAAAGACAAGGGCCACGTAGCAGTCGGAGCAGAAGCGGTACTTCCCGTACTGAATGTAGGCAATGGTGAAGTAGGCGCCACCGGTGAACATGATCGTGAGCGTCTGCATCACCTCGAAGGCGGCAGCGGTGGCGATGTACTGCACACGCTTCTGCTCGCAGCGCTGCGAAGCAGCGGGTCCACCAACTTGTACAGCGGGGGTGCAATGCGCTGCAGATCAGCCTTGCGCGTCAGGATATCCAGGAGCGCGTAGATGACGTAGATGACGTGCATCATAATGACGGGCTTGGCACCGATAACGAGCGCCGCGAGAGCAAGACCGAAGTTGAGGGAGCAGAAGTGGTTCTGCCAGCTCTTGATGGTCTCCATCGAGATGCCGAGGAGACCGAGCTCGCGCATCGGCAGCGCCTGCTGCAGCATCACCGCTCCCAGCGTCACGTTCCACAGCAGGAAGCTGCGCTGCGGCGCAATAAAGTTGGAGACAACGGACGCCACCGCCACGACAATCACCAGAAGGTCCAGCGGCAGCTGCACGGCGCTGGGGCCGACGGCGCGGAACTCGCCGCCGAGGGCGGTCACGCCGTACTGTCCGGGGCCGGTGGACGCCATGCCGCGCATGAAGGTGCGCGGGTCCAGCATGTGCTTCAGCTTCTTGATGGACTCCTTGGCGCCAGTATTCTGCGGGTCCAGGTCAACGGCGGTTTCGTACGCCTTCTTCGCCTCGTCGTACTTCTTCTGCGCCCACAGCGCCTCCCCGAGCCGCACGTAGGCCTTGGCGTTGTCGCTGTGCAGCTCAATGGACTTGTGCGCCGCTTCCACGGCCAGGCTGTACTGCTCCAGTTTCTGGTGCGTCGCGGCGATGTTGTTGTAGACGACGTAGTTGGTCGGGTCGGCCTCGGCGGCCTTGCGGTACAAGTCCAGCGCGTCCTGGTAGCGCTTCGCGGTGAAGGCCTCGTTACCGCTGGTCTTGAGCTGATCAAAAAGAATAGTGTCAGTCATGCTTGTCGCGCGCACTTTGTATTTGGTAATTCTACATTCACGTACAAGAGAGAAGAGAAGGAGATGTGTTTAAACAATGTTGTACTATTAGCGGATCCAAGATAATTGGAACCTTACGGCAGTTAAATACAGGGAAGTCTGACATAGCACGAGGAATTCAGGATGAGCTGATAGAGTAGCTTCTGCTTCGTCTTTATAAGAACAACTAGTGTTTATAAATGTTTTTTTTTTCCAGAACTGTTTTTAGCAAACAGACACAACAGCAAAACATTTTTTAGAAAAAAAATATAGGAGTAAGAACAAAAGGAACTATGGTTTGCACACAGAGACGGTCACTGCTCCTTCTTGCGCAGGATGTCGTCGCCGACGGCGTCTTCGTACACGTAGGTGCGCAGCTTCGGTATCTTCCCCACCGCCTGCTCGAAGCCACGGCATGTTGCCCGGGCCAATGTCGGCGAAATCGAAGCAGTGACGCAGGGAGAGAATCTCCAGCGAAGCGGACCGCGCGAGGCCGCGCACGCCGGCCTTCATGATTTCAGTGCTGTCAAGTACCAGGACGCGCAGCCTGGGGAGCGTGGCCAGTGGTGCGACGTCTTCGAGCTTGTCGCAGTAGCTGAGGTCCACCAGCTGCACATTCTTCTGCCTGGCTGCCAAACGCGACGAGACCCTCAGTGGTCAGGCTGCCGCTGCGCACGTAGAGCTTCTCCAGCGACCGGGAGCAGCGCCAGCGGCTCCAGTGTGTCGAACTCGCAGCTCTCGGCCACCAGCACGCGCAGCGACATGAGGCGTGACCCGACCGGCGGTGGGCGACAGCGGCGTTGAAAAGGCCCGAATGCCGGAGTGACCGACGTGGGTCTCTGTCATGTTGAGAAACTGCAGCAGCGGCAGCTCGTGCAGTGGGTTGAGGTCCTGCAGCGCGGTGCTGTAGGTGAACTCTAGGCAGTACAGGTGCTCTCGTACCGCGCGGTGAAATTCAGCAATCCACGCGTCCTCCGGTGGTGCCACCCAGCACGCGCGCAAGTCAGTCTGCGGTGGTCTCACTCACACTGCGCTCCAGTGTGCCGACAATATCGCGGTACTGCTCGTGCTCGGCGCTGCCCGTCCCGAAGTGGTGCAGCAGGTCACGGAAGTACAGACCCAGGTACGTCTGCGTTCGTGCTGGCCGGCTTGTCGTGAGCTCTGCGACTGCGGCTTCTGCTGCTGCGTGCGCTCTGCTCCTGCTCGACGAGGAGGCGGCCAACGTTTTCCAGAGCGCGAGCGTCCTACGTTGGAGCCACGGTAACCGCGCCGTCCAGTCGCGCGACCCCGGTGTCAGGCACGGAAGTGAAGGCAGCCAGCACCTGCAGCAGCGACGTCACCCCGGCGAGCGGATTGACGTCGGTGATGGCCGCACAGCTGGTGATGTCTAGCGCGCAGAGCGACGGGTAGAAGAACATTCGCGGCTTGACCAGTATCAGTATTATTTGCACCGGTTGTAAGCGGTACGGAAGCGCCCCTCGAATGCGCTGTGAAGAGCGAATTGACAGCACACGTCGCCCATCGCCTTGAGTGCTGCGTCGTCCAGCGAAGAGCCAGCCGCGTTGATGAGAGAAAGAGCGGCAGCGATGTTACCGCGCTCTTCACTCCGCAAGCACAGAGACAGCATTGCAAGCGCCCTTCCAATATGAGACCCAGTGTACGTGATGGCGAAGTACGCCAGTACCTGCTCAGGAGTTGAGAGATTGGTGCGTAGTGGGGCGCAGGTCCGCAGAAACGCCTCGTGCAGCGCGAAAACACTTAGCACCTTGTCCTTTAAAGAAGAGTCGAGCGCTTTATCGTCGGGAATAAAGACAAATTCGTCATTCAGAGAGTAGCACCCCGAAATGTCGAGCGCTTGCAGACGCCACTCCATGCGGTTGATTGCCGGGTGTGCCCGTTGCCCCGGGAAAATGATACTGTGCAGGCCGCCATGATGCGCCAGCACCGAGAAGGTGGGATCCGGTGACGCTTGTGTGACTCACGTCCAGCGCTAGGATAAGTCCCTTCAACTGCTGCGTCAGCCGCATCAGCGTGCGGTAAGAGCCGTCGCTCTCGCGTCATTCGCTGTGATGGTGAAGTAGAGCAGCTCCTGCGCAGTCTTTTCGCTCATGACTGGGAAGGTGATAAACCTTCGCATTCTCGGATCGCAGCCGCAGGTGTCCTTCCGTAGCCAGCGCTGCCGAGAGCGCGACTAGTCGCAATTAACCACTTCAGCAGCCACCACACTGGGGCGACGACGATTGCGAGCACGTACAAGAGCACAAAAAGCAGCGACGCCAGCGGCGAGTGACTATGGTGCGCAATGCTCTTGCGGGTAAACGGGTCCATCTCCTCCACCATCCAGCGCTGCACGCCCTTGTGGATGCGCGCGTAACTGAAGGGGCTCTCCGCCTTGCAGGCCATCACCTTGGTGGCCAGGGTGCACGCCAGCCGCATGGTGTGCTCCCGCGCTTTGGCCAGCAAGGATGTCTGGAACAGGTCGCTTGTGAACTTGATGCAGATGGGGACGTCCATGGCAACCTCGGCGCTGCTCGCCGGCCGGCGGCGAGACCACACGGTCGTCGGTAGCTCGCGCCAGCAGATGGAGCGCTGCAGCCACCAGGCCTGGTGCTGCACAATGCCGTCGCGGAACGCTCCGGTGGTGTCAATGAACACCTGTCGGACAATCGAGGTCTTGGACACATCGTCAAATCTGGCGTCCATCTGCATGAGGGTCGACAGCACGACAGCCGTTGCCGTCCTGGGAAACATCTCTACGGACTCTGAAATCGGGCACCGCCTGCAAGATGAAATTGGCCCTTGGACGTCCGTGGGACTCTCCCCTCGCCGGAGTAGACAACTCGGGAGGCGAAGACAGCCGCCTCGGGGAGGGACCAGTGCTCGCGCTGGGTGTGCGAGGACGGGAACAGCTGAAACGGTCGCGATTCAAGACAGCAGATGCGAGCTCTCTTTTTGATGGCACTTCGCCTGTTGAGTCGACTCCGGTCGACGTACTTGCTGAGCGGTTCTAGAGAGGTGTGGTGCATGTTCCCAGTAAACGCCTTGGCTCCTGTGCCCCGATGGTGACGCTACGTTCACACTGCTCTTAACGTCCACATGAGACTTGTCAGTACTGCACCACTTTGCGGAAAATGCTTTCTGAATGTTCATCTTCGGATTCTGGCGACATGTGGAGGCGTTATCCCGCATTGCTCCTGGCAGATGTGCTCCCGGCTGATCAAGACCGTTGTCAATCCGCCAATTTGAACGCCACAGGACGTGCGATGCGTTCGCGGAGTGTCACGTGACTTGGCCGGCGGGTGCGTTGCAACGTGGCCGCTGGCGTTCATGCTGGCGATGACGCCGCTGTACCACTTACCAGCGCGGTCCAGCGCAGAAGACTCACTCTCGTTTCCCTCCCTCTTCTTCAGCTGAAACGCCTCCCGTATCTCCTCCAGTGGGGTGGTCGATGTCGCCAAGAGTCTAGCGGGCTCCGGAAACCGCGCAGTGTCGCCGTTTTGGTCGTCGCCTCCAGACTGAAACCGGAAGAACAAGGCATCACCCGCTTGCCGCATCTCTGACACAAGACGCGCAGAAGGGCTCACCGCAACAAAGGCCAACGGGAGTCGCTCGTTGCGCCAGCACATGTATGACGACACCGTGTGCAGTACATCTGCGGATGACAGTGCATGCAGTTGAACAAGCTTTGGGGCATCCTGCCCACTTACAGACGGCAATGAAGATGCGGGCATACTATGTATGGTGACTACCTTTGGTAGATAATAACAATGATTTTGAGTAAAATACGAATCTAGAAGAAGAGACTTGAAGAGCCACGGGAAAGCGTCAATGACTTCGTCTGTTGAGTGCGCTTTCAGTTTAGATGGGCTTCTGGAAAGGAATTAATAAGAGGAGTAAATGTACGGGGGAGAGCAGTACACAGATAAACAGAACAGTCAGCACTCCAGGATGTAGATCTCAATACAAACAGTATCGTCTACAGAATCACTACTGGTAAAAACAAGAAACACCATATGCTGAACGCTTCTTTTTACAGATCTTCTGTAATATTGGCGCATATCACGGAAGCCGTCGATGGATGATTGGAGGAGAGTGAAGCTCATAAAAGAATAAATGTTCCAGGGGGGGGGGGGGGAAGGAAAAGAGCCACCTACGAGTTAAACTCTACATGTAAAGAAAGGAAGGACAACTCGGATTTACGGCACACACGTTACGAAGACGTGTTGTTGCAAGTGTTAGGCCATTTTTTATCTGCCGGAGAATCATGCGCGTTAAAAAAAATATATATATACCAAAGAACGATACTTTTCATAATGTTTTTTCCTACATGATGGCTAAAAAAAAAAATGTAAAAGAAAAATACTGTGTTTGGTTTTTACTTTTGAAATGATGAACAGCGAAATTGTCAAACAATAAAAGGTGACGCAACAAGAAATTCTTCGTTCGAGATGCGTACTACTAGCATGGACTGCAGTCCAATACAGCCGAATATATGCATTGGGAGATGCAGAATCATTAACGGTAGTCTCTTTGCCTCTGTTTTAAGCGACGACAGAGAAAGGAGATTGCTAATGAATGTAATATTAAAATAATAAAATAAAGTAAAAATCAAATAACGCTGCGTGTGTGGGGGGTAACGAGTAAACAGAGAAATAAATAAAATAATAATAATAAAAAACAGAGAAAAATAGAAAAGCAAAAGGGTAGGCAGAAAGAAAAACAAAAATACTAATGGGAGATTATCAGTGGTGTAAACAGTACAAGAAGAGAAACAAACAAACAAACAAAAAAAAACTGTTTCGACAATGAAGGAGAAAATCCGCATAAAAGCAAAGCATAAAAATAGTTTGGAAAAAAATGTAGAAAAATAAATAACGTGACGAGATGCCCACTTATGTTGGCGGTGTGGCGTGCGCATTAAGACACGGAATACGGTCACAATGACAGAGGGACTTTTCGTTCCCTCGCCAGAGAATAAAAACGTTACTCACCGACAGAGGCGCCGACGGCGCGGTGCAGGTCGCCGAGGTACTTGACCGAGATGCTGGACATGTTCACCCAGCTCGACTGCAGACAGTTCACGTAACCAGCGGCGCGAGCTGCTTTGCCGCGACGCGGACTTTCGACCATGGAGGACTCCGCTCCGGTGCTGCTGCTGAGGCGCGACGCGGTGGGCGTGTGAAGGGCTAGCGGCGGCGAGCTCGGCCGGCGTGGCACAGGTGACGCGCGACGGCTGCTGGCTGTGGCTCGGCGTGAATGTGTCGACAAACAGCGTCGAGACGGCCGAGCGCAGGTTGTACAGGCGTCCGGTTTTGGTGCGGGCGGAGCGCAACGGCTTCTGCACCTGCTCGTGGTAGCGCGCGTCGTAGACAGAGCGCTTCACGGGGGAGTTGGCGGCAGCGCATGTGCGGTGCGCTTTGGTGGCAAAATCGAGAGTGGAGAGGAAGTTGTACGTCGCTGGAGAGTGCGGGAAGAGAGTCAACTCTTGTGTCAGACGAGCTGCCTGCGACAGCGCATAGAAGACCTCTTCTGCGGTCCCGGCTAGCGTCTGCGCAGCAGTGCCAATCTCGGTGAGAGCTGCCAGCGCGGTGGCGACATTGTCCGCCACATCGGCGCTGGCGCGCGGCTGACTGGAGAAGCCCAGGGAAGCCTCACGCGGTGTTGCACGGGTGGAGGTCTCTGGCGACCCCAGCGGTGACACACCACCTGAGTTGTTGCTGTCGGCGTCGCCGCTCATGCCGCGCTCCGCGCTCGCCGCCTTTGCGGCCTCCCACGCCTGCATCATGTCGCCCAGCACCGCCACCATGTACATGCCGGAGGCGTAGATGATGTTTTCTAGATTCTTCTCGGCGCGTCGCATGTACTGGTCGTGGTAACACTTGCACTGCGCATAGTGCTTGCCGCCGTCGGGCTCCGAGCGCGGCGCTTGCCGCTGGCGGCGTAGCTGGCGAAGGCGCTGGTGGCGCTCAGCATGTCGGCCGCGGCCTTGTGCGTGCGCTGCAGGGGCTCCAGAACCTTTTTCTGCGCCGCGCTGTCGTACGTCTTCCAACCATCGGCTGCGTTGAGAGTGCGGCGCAAGTCGGCCGCGAAGGCGTCGGTGACCTCCAGCAGCGGCTGCGCCTGCACCGCGTGAGACGCGCACGTGGCCAGAGCACCGGCGAAGCGCAGGTACTGCTCAGCCAGCAGTCGCTTCGTCGAGATGAAGCGAGTAAGAGCACTGTAAACAGACTTGTACTCCTCCAGAAGCTTCACCGTCCGGTTCATGAAGGCCTTGTACTCTTGCGAGTCGGCGGCGGCGGCGACCTTGACGTGACCTTCGCCCGCTGAGGACGGATCGTTGCGCGGTGTATGGACGGTATTGACGGCGACGGCGGACATGGGGAATAACAGATGCGGTAGTGCAGGTGTATTTAAAAGAAAGGAAAATGACAATGAAAACCAGAGTGTCTCAAAACAAACAGCAAATTAAACCGTTTTACAGGTGTTTGGGTTACTCTGGAGGAGAATTCAGAGACAGAAACGAGAAAATAGTAACGAAAAGTTACGGAACGAGAAGATAAGCTAAATAATTGAAAAAAGTTTACAAAAGAGAACGAATAAAGAGAAAAAGAGCAGAGCAAGGCAATGAAATTAAAAATGAAGGCAAGGGGGAAAAAAGCAACTAGATTGTGTGTATATATATATCTTTGAACGAAAAGAGAGAGAGATGTGTATGTATTAAAACAACGAAAAAACAATACTAAAACTTCTTTCAGAGTAAATAAAAACAAAAATAAACTGATAACCACACGAGGGGTCGCAGTTTTTTTTTTTAAAAAGGGACAACTATCTAATGCCTTTTTAATTGCTATTAATTCTGATGTACGAGTATTAATTATAATATTGATGGGGAGGAGGACAGCAAGATTATCGCAGGGATGGTGAGCACCTCTCAACAGCAAGGAGACAGGTCATCAACTCACGAGACATTTCTCGCTGTCTACGCTAAGTGTTCGTGGTCAGCGGCGTGATTGTATCGGCAACAGTAAAGAAGGGCACCTGGGGAATGGGTAGCAATAGAGCGTCTAGTACCCAATAATCATAGTTCAATTTTGTTTCACGACGATAAGAGGTAACTATAGTTGTGAGAAAATAAGAAAATAATTGGGAAATTCATGATCGTACAAGCAACATGTAGTGATTGGCCGAGTTGTGGGAAGAAAAAAAATGTCGTTTTAGACTATATGAGAGAGACTTTTAAGCATAATAGTTAAAAATGCTGTGTAAACAGGCATTTTTGTTTGTTTTAGAAAAGAAAAGAAAAAGACTAAGTTGTTTATTTGTATTAAAGTTGGAGTGGGTTCAGATGATGGCACCACCGGTTAAGGAGTGCGAATCATCTTCGTGCCGTACAGGTTCGCTTCCTCCATTGTCGGAAACTTCGAGGTCAACGTCTTCGACGTTGACGTTGAGACGCAACAGGGGTGAAGGCCTTCGCCTCCAAGTCGCGCTCAAAGTCATCTTCGCGGCCACCGTCAAAATCCTGCAGTCGGCGTCTCAGATACTCCACACGAGTACGACGTTCCTCGTACTGCTTCCTGGAGAAACGACGGTACGACAGAAATACAACGAGACCAGCGAAGACACCGACAACGCAGAGGACAAGCATGACGATGAAGGTCGTGCGCAGACAGCGGGCGCGGCCGAGGCACACGTGTGCGCCGTTGATCTCGACGCTGTTACGCGTCATCAGCTCTCCGTAGACGAAACGGTTGATGATAATGATGGCTATCATTTCAGCAAAAAATAGACTGTTGTAGTGCTTGGAAATGTCCGTGCTGAAAACGGTACGGGCTGTTAGGACTTCGCAGGCCATGTAGAATCCCTGCGCGAAGCCGACAAGCAGAAATGGAGCGACCAGCGCTTCCTCTGGGACGGTAAGAAACAGGACGTGTCCTATGATTCCCAGTACTGGTGGTACAATGTAAAAGGCAGTGATGGGGATGCGTTTCTCCGGCGGCTTGGACTGGGTGCCCACCTCCACAAAGGACATGGTGAGGCGCCCGCACGCGCTACCGATGCTGTTGAGCGCCACATACAGCGTGCGCTGCTGCGTCTCGTTCGACAGCTGCGCGACGCTGTTGTAGATGTCGCCCGCGTTGAGTGTCACCACGATAGCAGACGCGGACACGCAGAACCCGACGATCCACATGCCCAGCAGCGTCGGCCGCAGACAGTTGCGAAAGAAGCCTGTTTCGTATTGCGGGGAAATCTTACCCACCTCGGCGGCCAGAGAAAGCATTTCGAGACACTCCGCCCTGTTACTAGGCTCGCCATGTAAAAGTGTATGCTCAATGCTCTGACTCGGCTTTGCGGAAAGCTTTTCCCGAATTTTTGCAAGGAGCCCCTTTGGTTTTGGTGCGGTTGTGTCTGCCGCCGCCTCTGTCCCATCGCCTTCGCGTGGATTCGCTGCCTCCTCATTTTCGGCACTCCTGGTCGCCACGGTTTCCGGTTCGTTGTTCCTGCCCATGTCGTTGTTCGCTTCGGATGCCCTGTCTGGATCTGGTTCCACTGTGTGATGTTCGTTGCGAACCTCGCTACGAACTTCTCTGGGCACAGCATCGAGATCCTTCAGGTCATCGTCGACCAATGGCATTTCACCGCTGTCCCGCAGCAGCAGTCCACGATTGTGGCGGTCGTACCACCTGGGCTGCCGGTCCAGGAAACGCAGCGGGAGCAAGGCGCAGCACAGCAACAGCATGAGGATGATCATGACGATAGTGGGCGCCTCGAGTTCCGTGCGTGTGGGCGACACAATGTAGATGAAGGCGATGGAGCGCACCCACACAACCAGCAGGGTGGCCACAAGCAGAGTGATGGGAATAAGGAAGCGCAACATGGGCGCCTTCTCGCGGAGGTACACGCTGAGGTACTGGTTGGCGCGGCGGTGCGTCTCTGCCGTGTAGCGCCGTGTGCGCAGTCCGGTGAGGTGGTACGGCGGCAGGTAGATGAAGAACATGCCGAGAAGACCCAGCACCACGGAGAGCGCCAGGAGGAAGTACATGTACGCGACCTTCTGACCGAACATGAAGGTGCCGTAGATGGTGGAGAGAATAGAGCCGCCAAGCCCGGTGGAGGTCTTGATGCAGGCAACGGCGAGGCCACGGTCCAGGGGGAACCAGCTGAGGACGCTGAGTACGGAGCCCGTGTCGTAGGCCATGCTGCCTAGGTTCAGGATGGCGTTGATGACGGCGATGGTGGTCACACTGCGGCCGATTCGTCCCTGAAACGCCAGCACGAAGCAGACAGTGCCGATGATGTTGAGCACGATTCCAATAGCGAATATGGGCTTGGGGCCAACGTAATCGTAGAGAAACCCAAAGGGCAGGGTGAAGTAGCCAAAACAGAGTCCTACTGTCGACACAATGGTAATGTCTGACGGAGTGTAGTTCCACGAAGCGAGCTCGTCCGAGATGAGTGAGAAGGCGTACACCACGCTGACGGCCAGCGAGCAAAACATACCGCACACCAGCACGCTGAAGCGCGGAGTCGACGCTGCCTTTGTGGGAACTGTGAACTCCTCACGGAAACCCATGTACCCTACCTCGCCGAGCCACTGGCGGGACAGCAACGGCATTACTGTAAGTGTGGTTGCACCGCAACGAGTTTTTTTTTTCTAAAACTGCGACTGGTGCTGTTGGAGAGCAGAGAGGATGCGGAGTGAGAGGTGCGTTTCGGTAACCGGGAGTCAGAACATGTGCGTCCTACTGGTTGTGGGTTGTGAGTACATTTTTTCCGATAAAAAAAAGGTTTTGCAAATAACGAAAATCAATTCAGCATGTCATCAATACATCATGTCATCAATACATCATGTCATTCAAGTGAACATGCAGTGCGAGGAAGCACGTGCTGTACCCAAAATACTTTGAACACTATCCATCTGAATAAGTTTTTTTTTTAAACGGAGAAACTAAGAATATATAGAAATATTCAGTTCAAAGATCGCTCAAAATAATGAAAAACCAAGGGGGTAAGGAAAATTAAAATGAAAATGAAAACACAGAACCGCACCATTATTATACAGGGATGCAAAATAATAATCGAAATGAAATCATTGATTGATTTGAAAAAAAAAAAAGAAAAAATAGACAACGCGGGACACCTGAGTAGAGAACAATATAAAAAATACTACTCGAGAAAAAGGCGAGGCAAAAAACAAAAACAAAAAGAAAAAGGGTCAACAGCGAAGAAAGAAAAGAGGACTTTTGTGGATTACCCAAAAGAGTGTTTGGTAGCACCAAACGATTAAAGGAGAGCAAAAAGTGCGTGTTCGAGGAACGCGAGCAAGAAGAATCTCCGTGTTAGAAAGTCGAGTGTCTCGGAAATAATTGAAGCGGAATAATATAAACGGCAATGAAAATAAAAATAGAAACGTATCTCAGACGTTAGTGAATATTTTTTAAAAAGTGAAAAAACGCAACGACGGCGGATTATGACTTGCCACGTACCATCAACGGAACATGGCGAGTGTTTCCAGTCGTTCGTTCTCGAAATATAGCAATGGAAAAAAAAGACAAATCGTGTGAGAAAAATGAGACTATGGATAGCAACGGTGAAATTGGACAGAAGGAAAATAAACGAACAATCACTTTTGTACGAGCAACACAGATGAGTTCAACCAAGCGTGGCTCAATCTGCGCTCGCATTCTGTACTACAAAATTCCGAATGTCCGATGGGAAGAAAAATGAAATGAAGTGCAAGTAGCCTATATATTATATGTTTGTGTTCATCGCTGTCAGTTGCCGGCGATTTAGTAGACACTTTTCGAACGACCCACAACGACGTGCAGTTCGACAACACACTCTTTTAAGTGCGTAAGAAAGTCGTCGTAGAGCTGGGTCATGGTGGGGCTCTGTGGTCCCAGTATGGCCGCCCTCATCACATCCAGCTGCGCCAGCGCCGCGTCAACGGCGTTCTGGGCGGCCTGTCGCTGGAGGTCATCCTTGGCAGCGTTGCGCCGCCGCTCAGCCTTTTGCACCGCGCGCAGCGTCGCGTGTGAGCACTCGAGGAACTTGCGGTGGGCAAAGATCTCCCGCATCATCTCGTCCCCCTCGCGCTGGCGGCGGGTGGCCACCTCCTGCAGGTCGGTGCGCATGCGGGCCACCGCTCGCGGCCGTCGCGGCGGGCAGCGGGACGCCGCTCCGGCGCGCGACTCTGGCGAGAAACGCCACGACAAGGTCCATGTCCACCGCCATGCGGACGCAGGCTGTGCGAGCCTTGTCGAAGCCGCAGTAGCGGAACCACGTGCTGGCGTGCTGCTTTCCGTCGGGGGAAGCGAGACTGCCACAGGTAGTGCGGCTGTCGACAGTCGACACAAAGGTGTCGTCCGAGATGGGCTCGTGGCTCTGCGGCTCCGGATCAAAGGACACGGAGTTGTCGGAGGCTTGCAGTGTGGCAGAGGATGGAGGGGCGGATGCGCTTTCTATCGAATTGTCTCCGCGGTCCTCGCTGACAGGGGCGCTGCTGACGCCGGGCGTTGCTGAGGTCATGAACGCGACGCTGTCGGGGCAGTGCCGAGCATTGTCACAGGCGCTGAAAAGCTCACTGAGGGTGTCGCAGCACTGCGCACAACGACGGCAGGTGTCCTCAAACAGCGGGACTACGGAAGTCTCGTATAGTTCGGCCACACGGGCTACAAGCACTTTTTTCTCTTCGTACTTCTCCACAAGGGCTTCCTCGTGTGTACGCGCTTTTTTGAATGCACCCTTCTCCTGGTACTTTGCCAGTTTGCTCTCGTGCTCATGAATGGCAGTGTTAACTGCTTGCAGACGGAACAGAACAATGTTCAGGGACTGCAGCGACTGCGCGACCACAGGGTCGTCGACAACTAGTGAGAGCCATGGTGTTGTCAGTTCAGTCGGAAGCGGTGGGTCCTGAATTTTGCTAGTTGTGTCTTGACCGTGTCGCACGGCGGAGAATAGCGAGTGAAACGTCGACGAAACAGTTCCGCGGAAGGAGCCGGATATCGATGAGCGAGGATACTCTGTCGCTGAAGACTCAAAGAAGTTGGAAGAGTCTTGCGTTTCTACAATGGACGGCTTCTGGAACTGTGCGTCGCTGCTACGAAGCATGTTTGTGGCGCAGCGCAGTGAGTCGTAGCGTTGAAGCGAATACTCCCCCGACTCTGGGCTTTCTTCAGGAAGCAGTGCAAAGTTGTTACAAGCACCATCGACGAAATCCTGAAAAACGGAGATGAAGTCGGCGGGGGCGGTCTGCAGTGCACGCACGCCACGCACAAAGTCAGCCACTGTAGACAGTGACATGGGAGAAGGGAGAGGTGGAGAGAGAGAGAGAGACAGAGGGGGGGGGGGTGGAGAGAGAGAGAGAGACAGAGAGGAAAGGCGAGAGAAGAACACGCGTAGGGGAAGTGTCAGGCGGAGAGGGCAGAACGAACCGTATGGATATAGAACCTAAAAAGAAAAAATGAGAAAGAACCAGCAGTTTGATATTAGCCGAATGCAAAAAAAAAAGTAAAAAATAGAAAAATCTTTATTCAATATGTTTCAGTGATGTTGTTGAAACTTACTATACGAATTAACTATGGAAAAGAAGTGAAGGGAAGGGAACATTGTGTGGAAAAGCAGCAATGAATTCATGGGAATCAATGTGGAGTTAAGATGGAGGATTGGGTACAATTTTGTTCCTGACACACTAATCAAGAAGTAGTGCTTATGTACATCATGAAAAAAAAACAATTAAGACCAGACAGACACAAGAAAAAGTGACAGATTTTGAGTAACAAAAAACAGTACAACAAACCTTTGGTGACAATGAGAAGGAAAATGGAATGAAGAGCAGCTTCTTTCGGGGGCACACAGATCATATTTGATAAAAAGCAAATCAACAGCAGAATATGACAGAAGTGTCAACAGAAAATATTTAAAAATATTGAGCGGGGAAAAAATAGCAAAACAGCTGCGGCATCACCGTAAAACTTAAGGAAAAAAAAACAAGAGTCCCAGCCTAAAGTGAAAAACAAAAACAATAATTTTATAAAGCAAAAGTGGATTGCGGATGAAACAAAGTAATGATTATCAAGAGGAGTTGCTGTGCTTCGCTAAAAAACACGGCGTCAGGTGATGCCGGCATGAGAACACGCAAACGCTAAAAAAAAAAGCGGTGTCCGTGGGGTCACTCTTTTTGTTGACTTTATGTCATATACAGAAACGCTAATAGGGGGAAAAAACGATATGTCGAAACAAAAAGAAAAAACAGGGGCTACCCACCGAGACCATACACGTCAGTGCCCTCGATAATGTCGGCAAGCCCCCGAAGGGAGTCGCGCACTAGCGCGAGCATGGCGTCGTATACGCTGCTGAGCTCTGGTGTATTCGTACCGAAGACCTTGACACGCTCTGCAGCTATCTTCTGGCGAAGTCTGTCCGCTTCCCCCGTCAAGGCGACCATTTTTCCGCTGCTTGGGGGCGTGACGTCGGGGGATGATGGGCACGATGTCGCGGCGCGCTTGTGCCCCTTACGGTGCATTTGCTTTTCTACATCACGCAGCTGTGAGTGGAGACTGAATGTGATTTCAAGGTACTTGCGGTGCGCAAACACACTGCGCATGAGAGCCTCTGTGTCATTTCGGCGACTTCCGCTGTCGAAGATGGTGAGGGACGAACGCACCCGGCGGAGATCGTCATCCATATCTATGGGGAAGGGAATCCGGGCCTTGCGAGATAGGTGTGAGAAGTAGTCCACCAGTAGCCCAAACTGCGTGGAGAGCGATTCAAGAGACGTCCGCAGTCGGTCAAAATTATAGGTTCGGAACAGTGATTTAGCTTTTCCCACCAACTCTACCACTTGCGGCAGCTGTCCCGGCTGCTGCCCCGTCGGGGATCCGCTTGCGGTGCCAGTGGAGGAGGACCCGCATCCATTGGCGCTTCCCACGGGGGTGGTGGCGAAGGACTGCCCGGACGCTGTGGTGCCGCAGGAGACGCCGTCAGCCGCGCGGCCAGGGCGCTCCACTGGCATCTGGCAGATCCACAGCAGTCAGTAGCAAGCGGCACGCCTTTGCGTAGCGCTCCTTGCAGTCCTTGTACAGCGGTGCTATTAGCGTTGTGAAGGTGCCCGACACTTGGTTTTCGAGAGCTCCCAGCTTTTTGCGCAAAGAGAATGCTGTTTCGTTCAATCTTTTAGCCTTTGTGACGTTCCTCCGGTGTTTTCTCGTAGTCGTGTTCCACCTTCACCAACTGCTTTCGTAAGTCGGTCAATTCGAACATGGCTACCGCAAGCTTTTGCAGTTCGAAAGCTACTGCATGGGTATCCATGGGGAAGATGTCCTCGAGCAAGACCGAAGTTAGTTCTCGCGGTATCGTGATTGCTTTCGACTAAGGCGTCTCCGCCGCTGGACATTGTGTGCTGGAACTCATAGGACGTGAGTGGATCGGTGGACGCCTCAAATGAATGTTGGGGAACTGCCAGCAGCGGGCTGCGAAACTCGGTCCGTCTTGCTCCTGCGCCCTGCACTTCTCCTTCACTACCTGTCGCGCTGCTGTCACGTCTCGGGTCGTGTCCGTCGGGGGACGTCCGTTCAAAGCGACCGGAGCTGTTGATGTGCACCATGTTAGGATTTGCAAAGGAGCCGCAGCTGACGGTAGCCGTGAAGTCGTGGGTTTCTGTATTCGTCAAGAGAAAGCATTCAAGGCGGATGTTGTTGTACCACTCGACGTGAATGCGGTCAGCCTCATTGGTCTCCTCCAATAACGCAAAATTATGCTGCGCGTTCTGAAGAAAATCCAAAAACTCCTATCATGAAGTCTGGGGGCTTCGCGGCGGTTTGCTTGACCGCCTTGACGAGGTCCACCACCGGGGACTCCATCACAGAAACAAAAAGAACGGTTTACTACTAGGCTGTGCCATTAATAGATACAAAATGGGGAAAGCAAAAGAAATGACTGAGGAGACCGAATTGGAGGGGGAAAGGATAAGCAAACAACATAAAAAGAGGGGTTTTAAACGTGAAAGAAAGACTTCTTACTTGATAATTATAATAATACAAAAACTGCTACTGGAAAAAAAAAGTAATGTGTTTACGCTACGGTAAGGAGTGGTAAACAACACGCTTTGTACAAGGGAGGAGAAGAACAGTGTGAGCAAAGTATAGTAGAAAATAGAAGCATTACACGGGACAACAAAAAAGACTGCGCCATTGAATTGTGGAAGTTATCAGCACAACGTTCGCACAGACTCACAGAAACAAAATCAAAATATCAGTCACTGCAGTTCAGTAGCAGTCAAATCAAACCGTTAATACAGAGAGATAGGGAGAATAACACTTTTTTTCGAATGTAGTATGATATTCGAATCAAAGAAAAAAAAAAACAAAAAAAAACGAGCGGGCGTAAAGAGTTTTGTAGTAGGCCCCCATGTGAAACAAGCAGAAGGAAATAACGAAAAGCACAAAAACGTTTGCAGTTTTAATGCTACAATAGCACGGGAGGCGAATATAAAGAGAAAACGAAAGAAAAAAATAGCTGATATCAGTAAAAGTATTAATCGAAAGTGAAGATAAATCCACTTCAACATTGCGTGGAGGGGGAGAACAATGCTGAGAAAAAAAGAACAAGAAGAAAAGGTAGCACGCTGCACGAAGTAGGAGAAATGAACTACGCCGCTTTACAGCACCAAGGGGAAGGATGCAAGCGCCTGGGCAGTGGGGCGGTGCGCAGGGGAGGCGTTACAACAGGCGGTGGCGAAGTCGAGGATGTCGGCGGGGATGCTGGGGTGCAGCTCCGGGACAACGTCACCGCGACCAATGAGCAGCGCCATCTCGGTGTCCTTGGCGAGTAGGGCCTCCAGCTCTTCCGCGTCGCCGGCCGTCGGCCAGCTTCGCGTCGGACCAGCGCCACGGCGGACGCCCGAGGAACATCTCCAGTACGCAGAGGCCCAGCGAGTAGATGTCGGAGGCGCAGCTGGCCATGTCTCCGCGCGCCAGCTCGGGCGCAAAGTAGAGCACGGTGCCGCGCACGCGGAACGTCGACCCGGCCATTGAGTCCATGGAGGCCATGTTGAGTGCCGAGCCAAAGTCGGTCAGCTTGCACGCGCCGTCCACCTCCACCAGGATGTTGCGCGGCTTGAGGTCGCAGTGGACGACGCTGCCGGCGTGCAGGTGCTGCAGCCCGGCCAGCACGTTCTTGGCGTAGCACCGAATCACCGAGGGCTCCAGTGCACCGAAGCGCTGCAGCAGGTCGTAGAGCGACCCGCCGCTGACGTACTCCATGATGATGCACAGGTAGCTGGCGTTGTAGAAGCAGCTAATGTAGCGCACCACGTTGGCGTGCCGCACCTTGGTGTACACGCGCACCTCCTCCACGAGCTCCTTCTCGCTGATGCTGCGTGCGCGGCGCGGCAGCGCCTTGACCGCCACCTGCCGCCCGTCGTTGCCAATGGCGTGGTAGATGCTGCCATAGGCGCCGCTCGCAATCGGCTCCGTCGTGCGCACCCAGTTGTTGCCGTTGACGTCGACAATGGTCACCGGCAGCGACAGCTCCTCACGCGGCTCGTCGGCGCCACCGCCACCGGGCTCGGCCTCAAAGGTGAAGAGCCCGCCGAAATCGTCCGCATCGCTGCCTTCGGGGTCGCCGACAAACTCAAAGACGCCCTCGTTGCACCCACTGCTTCCGGCCGCGGCGTTGGGGGACAGTGGGTCCACGGCCTCCGCCTGCCTAGACTGTGGCTCCTCTTTTTGCGCCGCAGCGGCGGCCGGAGAAGTCTCACCCGAGTCAGTCCCGCGTGGCGCTCCGCCGTCGTCGAGGTTTTCAGGCTCCTCGAAGAGGTAGGCGTCGCCCCACACGCGGCGGTACGGTGCCGTGTCACCGGCCGCGATGCGTTGCCGGCACAGCCGCTGCAGCCGCGCGCACTGCTCTCCATGAGCATCAGTGACGGCTTCCAGTGCGCGGAGCGCGTCCGTGTAATGGCCTTCCAGCATGTACGAGAAGCCGCTGCGGAAGAACCGTGCGTTCTCGGCGGTGGTCGCCG
>JBAMBP010001523.1:0-14786 GCA_037044515.1 Phortica magna
TAATATTTTGCACAACAACTTTTTTGACATCAACAAAGATACTGTGTAAAAATGGTCAAAATCAGGCTACTATAGCATATAGCTCCCATAGGAACGATCGGTTAAAAATACAGTTTTTGTTAGAAAAACTTTTTTGTTCTTGAATATAAGCAAACCAAACTTTGCTATTACGTGTCTTTATTAATGCCTCACTAAAATCCAGAATTTTATAAAAATCGGACATAAGGGCGTGGTACCGCCCATACAACTAAAAACTTAAAAATGGGACTTCTCTGTGAAACAGATGAGACACAAGATTGAAAAATGTTGTGAAGTTTGACTACATTGCCTCCTTTAGAAGAATTGCAAATAAGTAAAGAGCTATGTTTCGGCGATGGCTGAAACGTAATACTCTTGCAATTACTTATTAGGAAATCCTTTTATAATTTTCCAATAAGAATCATATACGCAGCCACGCCCATTTTCTTATTTGTCTTAAAGGAGGCAATGTAGTCAAACTTCACAACATTTTTCAATCTTGTGTCTCGTCTGTTCACAGAGAAGTCCCATTTTTAAGTTTTTAGTTGTATGGGCGGTACCACGCCCTTATGTCCGATTTTTATAAAATTCTGGATTTTAGTGAGGCATTAAAAAAGACACGTAATAGCAAAGTTTGGTTTGCTTATATTCAAGAACAAAAAAGTTTTTCTAACAAAAACTGTATTTTTAACCGATCGTTCCTATAGGAGCTATATGCTATAGTAACCTGATTTTGACCATTTTTACACAGTATCTTTGTTGATGTCAAAAAAGTTGTTGTGCAAAATATTAAGTCGATAACTCCAAAAACACGCTGTTTTTTAAGCAAAAACAGAATTTTTGACCGATCCTTCCTATGGCAGCTATATGCTATAGTAGCCCGATCTTGACCATTTTTGCACGGTATCTTTGTTGATGTCAAAAAAGTATTTGTGCAAAATATTGAGTCGATAACTCCTAAAACACGCGGTTTTTTAAGCAAAAACTTAATTTTTGAACGATCGTTCCTATGGGAGCTATATGCTATAGTCATCCGATCAAACTGATTTTTACATACCAAATACCTGCAAAGAGAAGAAAATTTTCTGCGTTTAAATTTTTTTGCTAACTATAAAGCTCTGGCCGGAAATCGCATTGAAACAGACAGACAGACAGACGGACAGACGGACAGACGGACATCGTTATTTGAACTCGTCTCGTCGAGCTGATCAAGAATATATAAACTTTATATAGTCGGAGATAGAGTTGTGACAAAATACTTTTCAATAAAATACAAAATACTTTTAATAATACAATTAATTAATTAAATAAATATTTAAAAGTCGATGTTGTCATTGTGATGTGAGTCACAGCAGCAGAGTTGTGACATATTTGAAATACTTGTATTTAAAATACAAATACAAAATAAAAAATACGTATTTGCGGATTTTGAACTTAAGAATTTTTTTTAAAAAGTATTTTGTATTTTATTGAAAAGTATTTTGTCACAACTCTATATATCTATAATATATAATAAAAGCTGATATTAAAATGATTTAAGCCTATACATTCAACATTTCCCGTAATAGGTTCACCTATGTTACACAGCCATACAAACCACATACGACAGTTTAGCGTTCAGCCAAGCTCAAACACTCATAAGTGTCATATGTGCTGTGCCTGCGCTATGTTACATAAGAAAGGCAAATGTTCAAATTGTGTATCAATGCTTTGAATTGATTTGTTTTTTTACAGCAGGGTGAAGCGGGGCATGCATTAATGCAAAAAATTAAAAACGAAAATCAAATCTTAAGCTGTGAAATTTGTGAAAAGAAGCAATTGTGTGTACAGTAGTCCCTTATGATATGCACTTCTGTAAAAGACATGGTCTTTGATTAAAAACAATGCTATGGAGGCAATACTGTCAACACAAAAACAGTATCTTCTTTGGCAAATTGAAATGTTTTCGTTTTCTTCTTATGCATTGCCACTGTCCTTTCACCAGTTTTATTAACAAAATCATTTGACTCACCGTCAGTCAACGATTTTTGTGCGTTTCTTCGTTGTGTGTGTTCTTCCCTTCTTATCCAAAAACTAACAATTTTTAGCGTACAGATAGTTTTTGGTTGCAAATAACAATGTTAATATGATATGCAACTAATAACATTATTAACCAAAAATATGATGACTATGAATAAATGTTCATAGAATAATTACTAATATAAAATTTAATGATAATAAATATAATCTTGAAAAAAAAATTTGAATAAATGTTTTTTTGTAAATATTATATTTTTGTAAGTTTTATAATTTTATTTAACATTCAAAATTTTCAAAGAAATACTTAAAATTTTTTGCAAAAATCGTAATTTCACAAAACATTGGAATTTGCTGAAATGAAATCCAAATCAAGACAAAATTCGATCCGCACAAGCAAAAGAAGTTTGGCAACCTCTCCACAAAAATAACAAATGTAAACAATAAACAAGAATGGCAGACGGTTTGTCGAGTGAATCAGAAATACGTTTTTATCTTCTTTCTCTGTCATAAATTTTCACCTCTTAATGTTACCTTAGAATTAAAAACCAAAAGCTTTTTTTGCGCGAGCTTCGGTCTCTTGTTAATACTCTATGGTTCTGGATAACAAAGGATATGCGACTAAATATTGATTATTGGTTAATTCTTCCATTATTGATTATTTCTTCTACATTTTGCAAAGCAAACACGCTTCGTCCGATCGTTGAGCGCAAAAAATTTAGTTATTTTGGATTTTCGTTTCAAATTAGCAGTTATAATGAAGAAGTATGTTTTTTTTTGTGTTTCAAAGCGACAATTTATACACTTTAAATATATGTGAAAAAAAATATATCTTGCATATTAATTTTTCAATTTTAGAGCACATTTATACTACAAAAACTCTTGTCCGATTATGCGTTGGAGCCACTGTATTCGTATTGATAGGGATTTGACTGTTGGTCTAATGCCACCAACGCCGCCGCCAGCGAACTCGACCAACGAAATACATCTGCTGACTCTGCCGTCAATTCCAATGACCTCAAAACGTCCCATGCAATTACCAAAGCACAGACCACGTCGTAATTTTCTTGGCAAATGTCATTACAAAAAAAACATGAACCGAACTGTGTTGGCTGTCAATAAGTTTAAAAAACAATACTAACAATTTGTTTGTCCATCCGTTTTTCTGTGTGTTTCGCAAGATATTCTTGTCTTTTTTTTTAAACAGTCGAACCATTGTATTTGTTATTTAAATGCATGATTCGATCAATTCTTCAAATAGTCAAGAGTTGTTAAATACAAATCATTTTCATAATTGCTATTGGTGTCAAAATTAGCTTCGAATTTTAATTGTTATCCAGAAATAAATCTCTGGTTATTATTCTCATCAGGAATTGAAAAGTATTATAGTTTTGTCACGAACTTTGTAACACCCAGAAGGAGGCGTGGTCGACTATATAAAGGATATATATTCTTCGATCAAGATGACAAGACGAGTTGATATAGCCATGTCCGTCTGGATGTCTGTTCGTCTGTCTATATGTATGCAAACTCTTCCCCCAGTTTTAGAGCTATCGACCTGAAAATTAGCACAGACCCTTGCATTTTATTACTATGACACATTGGTCGGACCAGCAAGATCGGACGAAATCAATCGTCGTACAAGTTGTAGGTAACCGTAGCTGGACCAAATGTCTGAAGGATTCATCAAGATCGGACCACTGGAACTGGTACCTGCCATACAAAATGAAGAAGAGGAAGAGACTCAAATTTGAGTCGTTTTATGGAAAACTTTTTTGTTTCTTAACTAATTGACTTGAAACTTCATACTTATGTTGATAATGTGGCATAAAAACTATTTTGACATAAAAATGGGCGTGGCACCGCCCACATATGACCAAAACCAATATCAAATATATCTGGCACCCAATGAGGTATAAAAATGAAAATTGGTTGTAGGCTATGTGGATAAAGAGAAATGAGATTGAGGGAAGCATAAACTTACGTAGAGATTACTAATTGACTTTTTTCATGAACAAGAAAATAAATGAATTAGTTCGTTCTACAATCAACTTAGCAAAAACTGGTTGTACCTGCAACATTTTTTAAAGAACTTTATAAAAAATATTGGATTTTGCATAAAGCAACAAAAATCAGTTTCCAATTTGAGCCTTGGATAAAATCAAATCACATAAAGAGAAGATGTTTAACTTACGGAGCTATACTTGCACAGAGAAGGAAACGCCTCCGCAGCCAAAGCCATTATGGAAAGAATCATCTATAGCGCAGCTCAAAATGTACATCAGTTCATGATCTTCGTTTAAGAAAGCCAAAAGTATGGATATCGGCTTATAATTGGTTAGTTTTCTTAGTTGCAGGCGTATTCAACGCGGAGAATAAAATAAATCAAATAAAAAAGAAAAAACGTTCGAAATATTTAATGTTAATTTATAATTGAAAAACTAATTTTATCATTTTTTTTTTAAATGAAATTATTTCGCTTGTAACTTTAAAAAGACAGCCTACTTTTCTTTTGTATACACTGATGTTTTTCAGAAATTGAACTTGGTTAGAGATGCTTAATAATTTGTATACTCTGCACGAAGTGGAAAGTATTAAAGTTTTGTCACGAAGTTTGTAATACCCAAAAGGAGGCGTGGCCGACTATACAAGGTATATATATTCTTGATCAGGATGACAAGACGAGTTGATATAGCCATGTCCGTCTGTCTGTATTTATGCAAACTCCTCCCCCAATTTTAGAGCTATCGACCTGAAATTTTTCACAGACCCTTGTATTTTATTACGATGACACATTAGGTCGGCACCAGCAAGATTGGACCACTGGAACTGGTAGCCCCCATACGAAAAGAAGAAGAAAACAAAATTTCAACCGTTGTATCAAAAACTTTTTTGTTTTCCAAGATAGAGCGCTGAAATTATACAAGTAGTAGTAAACCGTAGCCAAAAGCCTGAAAGTTTCATTGAGATCGGACAACTGGAACTGGTACCTGCCATACAAAATGAAGAAGAGGAAGAGAAGCAAAGTTTAAATCATTGTACGGAAAACTTTTTTGTTTGTTAACTAATTGATTTGAAACTTCATACTTATGTTGATAATGTGGCTTAAAAACTATTTTGATATTAAAATGGGCTTGGCACCGCTCACATATGACCAAAACCAATAATTTCCATATATCTGGCACTCAATGAGGTATAACAACGAAAACTGATCTGTAGGCTATGTGGACAAAAAGAAATAAGATTCCAAAAATAAAATGGGCGTATGACAAAAGCTGTCGTGAAGAGTATACATCTTCGGCAAGGCCGAAGATAACGTTTTTACTGGTTTTTATTTTTGTTTAGCAATACAAAGTCAACTTATGCAAAAGTAGATTCTAAATTAAATTGAATGAATCTGTTTCATTTTCAAATTTTTTAAACAGCGAATCTCTTTAAATCAATTGAACTCTAATCTTGTGAACAATATAAGTTAACCTGTCCTCCCTTCTCTCCAAATTGTCATCAATTTGAATTTGAAAGAAAGCCTGAATGTAGGCATCTCAAATAAGATTCAACGAAAAAAATTGTTTTTAAATAACTAGCACCCTTCAAAAGGTTCTTACTTTAATTTTAATGTAACTTTAAAAAAATGTATTTAAACTATATTTTCTAAGGTTTCAAACAGAAATGAAAAACCAGAATGGGAGTTATATTCGGCTTTGCCGAAACTTATATACTCTTGCAAACGTTGTCCCAATTATTCTTATTCGAAAATATATAATATAGTTTTCCCAATAAGAATCATATACGTTTTTATAGACTTAGAGTTTATATAGACATTTTGCAATCTTGTGCCTCGTCTGTTTACAGAGAGTCTCAAGTTTTCACTGTATGGGCGGTGCCACATTATTCTTATATAACTTTGGAATATAGTCAAGCATCAATAAAAACACCTTATTACAAAATTTGGTCTGTTTATATTTTTATTAATTTTGTTTTATTATTTTTTATTTCTTTATTTAGAATCTATCTTAAAACAATAAGTAAATCTTGTGACTAAAATAAAATTAACAGAAATAGCAGTTTTCTAGCCTGCTATTATATATAACATCTTTTCTGTTTATTAAGTCTGTCTATCGGGGGATGTTTATTTTTTCAGTACTTCTTACTGTTGAACTGTTGTCTAGTAGGCTTAGGGCTAAATTATTTTCATGTTTAGGAAGTATTTCAATGTATTTCTTACTTCTTCTAATTATCTCTTCTTTTGTTGTTATAATGTTCAAATCTTTATGAATGTTTGCGTTGGTAACATAAAAAGGAACATTTTTCGTTGAGTTTTGGATTGGTAACGCTGAAGTAATGCAATATTTGAGTTGCTAGCAGATCCCCAAAGCTGGATAGCATAAGTCCATACGGGCTTTAGTATGGCTTTATAAAGGCGAACTTTGTTTTCTAAAGTGCCTTAATGTGGTTTTTCCATGTTAATCTACGGTCGAGATGTAAGCCAAGTTATGTCACACAATTACTTTGTGGAATTGCTGAGCCGTTAAATGACACTTTTGGGCAATCACCTATTCTTAATGAAAACGTTATTTGAGCAGATTTAAGAGGGTTTATTTTAGTTTTCCAGCGAATGATCCAGATTTCAATAAGGTTGAGCTCGGATTGGAGGAGTTGAGATGCTTCCTGTCTAGATGAACTAGTTGCTAAAGTAGCAGTATAGTCAGCGTATGTTGCAACGGTGCAGTTATTTGTTACTGGCATGTCGGCCGTGTAGAGGGTATATAAAACAGGTCCCAATACGCTTCCTTACGGAACGCCTGCGTTTATCAGAAACAGTGTAGATGATTAATTTCTTTGTTCGACATTGAAACATCTTTCAGTTAAATAGGACTTCAGTAATAGATGATATGGTGCAGGCAGCCATATCTTTATCTTATACAGTAAGCCATTGTGCCAGACTCGATCCAACGCTTGTTGTACGTCGAGAAATGTTGCAGCACAGCATTTTTTGTTTTCGAAGGCAGAAACTATGTCGTTGATAACCCTGTGACATTGCTCAGGCGTCTCGTGGCCTCTTCTGAATCCGAATTGATATTCGGGAATGATGGATAGTTTGTCCATGATCGCCAATATTCTCTTTAAAAGTATTTTCTCAAATACTTTCGAGAATGTCAGCTCAGTTTCTGCTTTGTATGGCTTGGGAATCATAATGATCTCTGCACATTTCCATTGACTTGGTAAGTGGTCTAGTCCATCGAGTTAAATATAAGCGTAAGATAATGAATGCATTTTGGTGGGTTCGATTTTTCAGAGTAAAGCCTATTTTGTCCGAGCCTGGTGATTTTTTATTGTTCAAGCATTTAATTTCTGTCGCAACTCTCTTCATATTTGAGAACAAAAAAAGTTTGTTCTTACAAAACTTATTTTTGGCCGATCGTTTCTTTGAGAGCAATGAGCTATAGTAGCCCGATCTGACGATTCTTGCACTACATCTTCTTTTGCGTTAAAGTAGTTTTTGTGCAAAATATTGAGTCGATAACTTTAAAAACACACCATTTTTCAAGAAAAACCCTGTTTTTTGACCGATTGAACTCGTCCCGTCGACCTGATCAAGAATATATATACTTTATACAGTCGGAAATATCTCCTTCTCTGCATGGCAAACTTCATGACAAAGTTAATATACTTTTTTTTTGCAAGGGTATAAAAAAACACTATCAAAACTAGGAAGGAGTTGATATTAAGAGACACCATTGATCGTACCTAATGGAAATAAAATATGGCTAGCGTATCACCCTCTTGATAAAAATTAATCAAATATCAATTTGATTATATTCGATAGGTTATAATGAGCGGAGAGCAGGCCGTTCATAACAGTGGGAGAAATTGTAAATTATTGCCCTTTGAGGAACGCTAGTATGGACGAACACACTTAAATAGATTTTCCTTGTCATTCTAATCATGTGTCTATGAAAATGGTCTAAAAGACAATCTTTTTTTTTTTGATAATTTATTTTATTATTTAAATTGTTTCAGTCATATAATTTTGCTTCCACTACTGATTGTTATATTTTTAACAGACATAAAACTTAAACCTAAAAAGGTTCTTCACTTCACATTTTCTAATCGTTTTAAAACATAATATTTGCAGTTTGTGGAACGCATAAAATAGAGACATTTATTATCACTAATATAAAGCAAACTCTTTACATTAAAGAAAATGACACAACATAGACATAGGAAACATAGTGTGAGGAAACTATGTTCTAACATACCTGAACAAAAGTTTTCCATATTCACAGTTTACACTTTCTGTGTAGATTCAGAAATATGAACATTCAAAGTTGCAATGCGATTTAACCGAATTTGACGAAAAGCTGAGATATGCATAATCATCTGACTTTGAGAGCGAGCCAATGATTTAGTATGATCGTAAAAAAAAATGTTTACCATAACCCAAGGTAAAACTAACCAGTAAGGGAGCTATTTTCGGCTATGCCGAAACTTATATACTCTTGCAAACGTTTTCACAATTATTCCTATTAGGAAATCCTTTTATAATTTTCCAATAAGAATCATATATGTAGCCACGCCCATTTTCTAATTTGTCTTAAAGAAGGCAATGTAGTCAATTTTCACTACATTTTTCAATCTTGTATCTCGTCTGTTTACAGAGAAAGCCCATTTTTAAGTTTTTAGTAGTTGTATGGGCGGTACCACGCCTTTATGTCCGATTTTTATAAAATTCTAGTTTTTAGTCAGGCATTAATAAAAACACGTAATAGCAAAGTTTAGTTTGCTTATATTCAAGAACAAAAAAGTTTTTCTAACAAAAACTGTATTTTTAACCGATCGTTCCTATAGGAGCTATATCCTATAGAAGCCTGATCTTGATTTTTTTAACACTGCATCGTCTGTCTGTCTGTCTGTTTCAATGTGATTTCCAGCCAGAGTTTTATAGTTAGCAAAGAAATTTAAACGCAGAAAATTTTCTTGTTTTTGCAGGTATTTGGTATGTAAAAAAGTTTGATCGGATGATTATAGCATATAGCTCCCATAGGAACGATCGTTCAAAAATGAGGTTTTTGCTTCAAAAACCGCGTGTTTTTGGAGTTATCGACCTAATATTTTGCAAAAATACTTTTTTAACATCAACAAAGATACTGTGCAAAAATGGTCAAGATCAGGCAACTATAGCATATAGCTGCCATAGGAAGGATCGGTCAAAAATTATGGTTTTGCTTAAAAAACAGCGTGTTTTTGGAGTTATCGACTCAATATTTTGCACAACAACTTTTTTGATATCAACAAAAATACCTTGCAAAAATGGTCAGGATCAGGTTACTATAGCATATAGCTTCTATAGGAACGATCGGTTTATAATACAGTTTTTGTTCATGGATATAAGCAAACCAATCTTTGCTATTACGTGTTTTTATTAATGCCTGACTAAAATTCAGAATTTTATAAAGATCGGACATAAGGGCGTGGTACCGCCCATACAACTAAAAACTTAAAAATGGGCTTTCTCTGTAAACAGACGAGATACAAGATTGAAAAATGTAGTGAAAATTTACTACATTGCCTTCTTTAAGACAAATTAGAAAATGGGCGTGGCTACATATATGATTCTTATTGGAAAATTATAAAAGGATTTCCTAATAAGAATAATTGTGAAAACGTTTGCAAGAGTATATAAGTTTCGGCATAGCCGAAAATAGCTCCCTTACTGGTTTTTTTACCCTATGCCACATCGTGGACAATACTCAGAAAGGAATTGCAATCGAGAGTCCCCGACTTCAACATACCCTGTACCTTCAATTGGTAATGGCTGTAATAGGGCGTTGACAAAACCACCTACCGCCCTCCACCAGCTTTTCAATTGAAACAGATTTAATTCCCTTTCAATATTATACGCACCAAACTTTACTTTTTTATACGAACTGATTCCAGAGATGTAACGTTTTTCTATTTTAGCTATATGTGGGCGTGGCTACGCCCATTTTATGAATAATCCTATTAATTATTAATAATAATTATTGAAGGATAAATGTTTCTAAAGATATAAACATTTTAAATTTTATTTGTTGGCGTCGAGTCAGCTATAGACAATCCAAATTTAATATTTCTATCTCAAAAGACAACCGAGAAAATACGTTTTTTGTATATTTTTAGCTGAGGTTACTCCAGTTATTTGGCCCTCTCTATTCAACTGAGTCCCAGAGGAAAAAAAATATACTTGATCTGCGCAGTGAACAACAGAATCGACCTATATACTTTGAATAGTCGGATATGCCAGAGAGTATTAATATTAACAAGAGACCAAAGCCCGCTTACGAAAAGCTCTCAAAAAATTCTAAGGTAACATCGAGAAGTGAAAATTCATGACAGAGAAAGATGATAAGCAAAAGTATATCTTTCCATTTTTTAAAAATTGTAAATACTATTCAATGAAACTATGAATGAATGGTATGCGCTGTTACCAAAAATTTTAAACACAAAACAACTTCATGAGTTTGATGAAAGTTCGAAAAAGAATGAAGTGTGGCATGAATATGGTATGCGTTGTTGTCAAACCATCAATGCAAGGTATGAAGAACGAAAATCAAATGACCAAGCGCCGTTGGCAAAACATTGACAATGTTAGTAGGGTACTGCGCAGGTATTTTTCACCTGTTGTTCTTAGCTTAGTAATGAAAAGTCTAATGAAAAATCATTTTGCACAAGGTCCTTTTGCTTTATCTTAAAAAACAGAAATTACAATAAATACACTCAAAATATATAATAACCAGTAAGGGAGCTATTTTCGGCTATGCCGAAACTTAATACTCTTGCAAACGTTTTCACAATTATTCCTATTAGAAAATGCTTTTTTTAATTTTCCAATAAGAATCGTATACGTAGCCACGCCCATTTTGTAATTTGTCTTTAAAAAGGGAATGTAGTCAAACTTCACTACATTTTTCAATCTTGTATCTCGTCTGTTTACAGAGAAGTCCCATTTTTAAGTTTTTAGTTGTATGGGCGGTACCACGCCCTTATGTCCGATTTTTATAAAATTCTGGATTTTAGTCAGGCCGATTTCGGCGACACATTCAGGATAGTCAGGATAGTTTTCAGCGGCACATTCGCAGTCCTTTTGCGTGGAACACTTTGCCAAGAGCATGTTGGAACGTCATCAGATGCGTTCGAGACAGTTTCGGTTGCTTCGGAGTCTATATCCATAATTGGCAGGATGGTAATTTGCTAATAGAACGCAAGACAGCAACTTACAAAAGTAGCAGTATAGTGCAAATAAATAAATAAAATAAATATTTAAGTAAAATTCAACAGTAAAAATAACAGTCGAGACACTAACAATTGCACGAGCAAAAGGTGCCAGATGTGCGGCACTAACAAAGAAGCGGGCGACCGTGGATTCTGTTTTTGCTTTCGCGAGCAAAGCACAAAAGAAACCAGTAAGGACGTTATCTTCGGCCTTGCCGAGGATGTATACTCTTCACGACACCTTTTGTGGTACACCCATTTTATTTTTGGAATCTTATTTCTTTTTGTCCACATAGCCTACAGATCAGTTTTCGTTGTTATACCTCATTGAGTGCCAGATATATGGGAACAATTGGTTTTGGTCATATGTGGGGGCGACACGCCCATTTTGATATCAAAATAGTTTTTAAGCCACATTATAAACATAAGTATGAAGGTTCAAATCGATTAGTTAAGAAATAAAAAAGTTTTCCGTACAACGACTTAAATTTTGCTACTCTTCCTCTTCTTCATTTTGTATGGCAGGTCCCAGTTCCAGTAGCCCGTCTCAATGAAACTTGCAGGCATTTGATCTGATCATACTAAATTACTACTTTTGTAATTTCAGCACCCTAACTTCAGAAACAAAAAAGTTTCCTATACAACGATTTAAACTTTGCTTCTCTTCCTCTTCTTCATTTTGTATGGCACTGGTACCTCCAGTTCCTGGTTCCAGCAGTCCGATCTCAATGAAACTTGCAGGCATTTAGCCTGGCTACGGTTTATCACCACTAGTATAATTTCAGCACTATCTATCTTGGAAAACAAAAAAGTTTTTCATACAACGATTGAAATTTTTATACTCTTCGCTGAAAACCGAGTATATTATCACTTTGTCATGAAGTTTGCAACGCAGTGAAGGAGACATCTCCGACTATATAAAGTATATATATTCTTGATCAGCACGACGAGACGAGTTCAAATAACGATGTCCGTCTGTCCGTCTGTCTGTCTGTTTCAATGCGATTTCCAGCCAGAGTTTTAAAGTTAGCAAAAAAATTTAAACGCAGAAAATATTCTTCTCCTTGCAGGTATTTGGTATGTAAAAATCAGTTTCAATCGGATGACTATAGCATATAGCTCCCATAGGAACGATCGTTAAAAAATGATGTTTTTGCTTAAAAAACCGTGTGTTTTAGGAGTTATCGACTCAATATTTTGCACAAAAACTTTTTTGACATCAACAAAGATACCGTGCAAAAATGGTCAAGATCAGGCTACTATAGCATATAGCTGCCATAGGAAGGTTCGGTCAAAAATTATGTTTTTGCTTGAAAAACAGCGTGTTTTTGGAGTTATCGACTCAATATTTTGCACAAAAACTTTTTTGACATCAACAAAGATACCGTGCAAAATCGGTCAAGATCAGGGTACTATAGCGTATAGCTCCAATAGGAACGATCGGTTAAAAATACAGTTTTTGTTAGAAAAACTTTTTCGTTCTTGGATATAAGCAAACCAAACTCTGTTTGTGGTTGTTCACAAAAATATAAGCGGAACTTAGGTCAACGTCAGTTAAGACGTCGGGGCAAAAAGATAAATGAGGACTGCTCAATAAAAATATATGGGCATGAGCAGTCCATGGAGGGTGGAAGCGCGAAAGATCTCTCCACCGATGATACCCATCATTTGTCGTCAACCGTAAGTAGCGTGATTTGTTTGCTGTAAAGTGAGAAAGATTTAAAAATAAAATATATATAAATTTTTAAATGCCAGCCCTCGGTAATGTGAGTGTTTGGTCGGAACTCTTAACCAAAAATGAGATGACTATTAATAAATGGTCATAGAATGATTACTAATATGAAATTATATGATAGCCAGTATGGAGCTATTTTCGGCTTTGCCGAAACTTATATACTCTTGCAATCGTTTCCCCAATTATTCTTATTGGAAAATCGTTTTATCGTTTTCCCAATAAGTATCAAATATATTTTGAAAGATTTAGGGGCTTAGCCACGCCCATTTAATAAGTTGTCTCAAAGAAAGCAATGCAGTCATACTTCATTACATTTTGTAGTCTTGTACATAAATCTTCTGTTTACACAGAAACCCCATTTTTAAGTTTTTCGCTATATAGGTGGGGCCACTCCCTTAGGTCCAATTCTTATAAAACTTTGGATTAAAGTCAGGCATTATTAAAAACACGTAATTGGTAAATTTGGTCTGTTAAGATACAAGAACAACAAAATTTTTATAACAAAAACTATATTTTTAACCGATCGTTCCAATAGGAGCTATATGCTACAGTAGCCTGACCATTTCTGCACTGTATCTTTGTTGATGTGAAAAAAGTTTTTGTGAAAAATATTCAGTAGATAACTCCAAAAACATGCTGTTTTTCAAGAAAAAACAATTTTTGACCGATCGTGCCCATGGCAGCTATATGCTATAGTATCCTGATCTTGACTGTTTTTGCACTGTATCTTTGTTGATGTCAAAAAAGTTTTTGTGCAAAATATTGAGTCGATAATTCCCAAAACACACGGTTTTTTAAGCAAAAACATCATTTTTTAACGATCGTTCCTATGGGAGCTATATGCTATAGTCATCCGATTAAACTGATTTTTACATACCAAATACCTGCAAGGAGAAGAATATTTTCTGCGTTTA
Organism: Phortica magna; assembly: GCA_037044515.1. NCBI lineage: Eukaryota > Metazoa > Arthropoda > Insecta > Diptera > Drosophilidae > Phortica > Phortica magna. Next base: position 13,936 of record JBAMBP010001523.1, read on the forward strand.
AATTTTTTTGCTAACTTTAAAACTCTGGCTGGAAATCGCATTGAAACAGACAGACAGACGGACAGACGGACATCGTTATTTGAACTCGTCTCGTCGTGCTGATCAAGAATATATATACTTTATATAGTCGGAGATGTCTCCTTCACTGCGTTGCAAACTTCATGACAAAGTTAATATACTCGTTTTGCAAGAGTATAAAAATTTCAATCGTTGTATGAAAAACTTTTTTGTTTTCCAAGATAGACAGTGCTGAAATTATACCAGTGGTGATAAATCGTAGCCAGGCTAAATGCCTGCAAGTTTCATTGAGATCGGACTGCTGGAACTAGGAACTGGAGGTACCAGTGCCATACAAAATGAAGAAGAGGAAGAGAAGCAAAGTTTAAATCGTTGTATAGGAAACTTTTTTGTTTCTGAAGTTAGGGTGCTGAAATTACAAAAGTAGTAATTTAGTATGATCAGATCAAATGCCTGCAAGTTTCATTGAGATCGGACTACTGGAACTGGGACCTGCCATACAAAATGAAGAAGAGGAAGAGTAGCAAAATTTAAGTCGTTGTACGGAAAACTTTTTTATTTCTTAACTAATCGACTTGAACCTTCATACTTATGTTTATAATGTGGCTTAAAAACTATTTTGATATCAAAATGGGCGTGGCACCCCCACATATGACCAAAACCAATTGTTCCCATATATCTGGCACTCAATGACGGTATAACAACGAAAACTGATCTGTAGGCTATGTGGACAAAAAGAAATAAGATTCCAAAAATAAAATGGGTGTACCACAAAAAGTGTCGTGAAGAGTATACATCTTCGGCAAGGCCGAAGATAACGTCCTTACTGGTTT